>QJPP01004002.1:0-176285 GCA_003996215.1 Jaltomata sinuosa | reverse complement strand
TTCTAGATTTAATTTCACCGCCTTCCTTTACATGTTTATGCTCTCGCACCATACTTCTTACAACAGCTAGCGTCTCGACCAAACACTTCTCCTCAAGGTGCACATCCGCAGGAGCTTCCTCAATACCATTGATGACCGCGCCCACCCTCATGTCACTTGGTTGCTTCATCAATTTGGACACATCGAACTTGACGACTTCATTGTTTAGTCTGAAGGTCAGTTCATTCTTTTCCATATCAACCAACACTCTTGCGGTGGCTAGCAATGGTCGTCCCAAGATTATGGGGACTTCAAAATCTACTTCGCAATCCAAGATCACAAAGTCAGCTGGGAAAATAAACTTACCAATCTTCACTAGCACATCAGACAATACTCCAACAGGTCGTTTTATCGAACGGTCAGCCATCATCACTCTCATGGACGTTGGTTTAGGAGGTCCCAAACCCAATTTGTCATACACTGCTAGCGGCATCAAATTGATACTAGCCCCAAGATCACACATAGCTCTTCCGAAGTTGAGCTTCCCGATGGTACATGGAACAGTGAACGCACCTGGATCTCCTTTCTTTTCCACTAATGATCTAGAGGAAATAGCGCTGCAGTGATGGAGGTTGTCTTCCGGCTCAACGCTTACCGTCCGCTTCTTTGTAATCAAGTCCTTCATGAACTTGGCATAACCGGGCATTTGTTCCAGCGCTTCCACCAATGGTATGTTTATTGAAATCTGCTTCAGCATGGTCATGAAGTTCAGGAACTTACCATCGTCAGCTTTCTTCTTCAAACGCTGTGGGAACGGAGGTGGTGGTCGAGGCATCATAAGTGGAAGCTTTTCAGCTTCCTTGCGTTTCTCCGCGGGCTTTGGAGTTTCCTCCTCTACCGCCTCTTCATCATCCGCAATATCACCTTGAGCATGAATTACCAGCTGTGATTCCGGTAATATTTTTCTGCTTCTTGTGGTGATCGCCATACAGCTTGCATCATTCTTCGGATGAGTGGTGTCACTCGGCAAAGTACCTATTTTCCTTGGGTTTAGAGATGCCGAGATGTGACCCACTTGCTGCTCTAGTTGCTTGATAGCGGTTGAGTGTGACTCCACTACCAGACTCAATGTTGATAACTCATTCCGTATTGCCTTTACCCCAGAGTCCGTTGATTCCACCTTAAGCAGCCTCTTCGCCATCATGTTCTCAAGTTTGGACGTCTCAGTTTCGCTGCCAGTTTTGTCCCGATTGCCAGGTGGTATATACAACCCACCTCTATCGGAGTTGTTCCTCCAGCTTCCTTGGTCGCGATTTTTGTAGCCACCACTCTCATAGTGGTTGTCTCTTGGATAGTTCCGACCTTGGTTTCCCTGGCCATTGGCCTGGAAACCCCCCAAGTAATTTGCTTCCTCAGTCTCTATACCTTGGGAACCCACAGCTTGTACCTTCTCTATACTTCCTGACGTCAAGTGCCTTGTCAGGAGATCTAACTGCGTTTTCAGGTGCGCCATGTCTTGGTCACGTTCCTCCTCTCTTCTGCGCTGCTCGGCTGACATACCAACTGTATAGGTGCTAGCTGCAACCTCTGAATCTCGTGTGTGCCAGGCCCTGTTGGTCTTGGTGAGCCTGTCCAAAATAGTTGTGGCGTCGGCAAAAGTGCGACCCATAAACGCTCCACCTGCTGCGTTATCCAATGTCGGCTTGGTAGCCGAGTTTAATGCCCTGTAGAATGTTTGCATCAAGAATTCGTTGTTCAGCTGATGGTTGGGGCACTGTGTCAGCTTCTTCTTAAATCGCAACCAAGTCTCGTGCAGTGCTTCATGCGGTTGCTGCCTAAAGTTGCTGATTTCGTCCCTCAACTGTATCATCCGAGAGGGAGGAAAGAACCTTTCTAGGAAAGCTCCTCTCAACTCTCCCCAAGTTGCGATAGAGTTGGGGGTCAATTCCGTCAACCACAACGCTGCCTCATCAGACAGAGACAACGGAAACAATCTGAGCCTGATCGCTGTCTGACTCACTCCTGGCAATTCGAATGACTTGCAGATGCCCACGAAATTCATTAAGTGCTGGTTTGGATCATCCCTAGCGACACCTCGGAACACTCCTCTCCAGTTCAACAGCTGGATCATCGTGCTAGTGATGTTGAACTTGGCTCCGGGCGGTAGCGGTGGAACAATAATGGCGCCCGTCGCGCCAGCTCCATCTAACTCGAGATCCTCATCCTGCAGACCACCAGCATTCAGATTTTGCTGGGCCTGCAGTTCTGCAGCGAGCCTTGCTGCTTCTAGTTCTGCGGCCATATTCCGCCTCAATGTTCTAGCAAGTTCGGGGTCGTAAGGTAGAATTTGTTTCCCCGAACTTCGGGTATTATGCATGCACAACTTTGTACCCTGTCAAAACAAAAACAACAAACAAACGTAAAGCAGGAAATTATAACAAAAAGTCAAATAAACACCAAACTTAATCAAAAACCATATGCCCCGGCAACGGCGCCACTATTTGATAACGCTCAAACTACACCTCTAATTAAAGAAGCGTAAGCGATCGTTGTCAAGTAAAGAACCCAACAAGGTTGGGGTCGAATCCCACAGAGAATATGGTGAAGATTAAGTCTTTAGTGAAGTATTTGACTAGTCGTCAATTGTTTCCGGTAATTAAAAGGGGGGGGGGTTTGTAATCAACGTGAACAAAAGCAACAATTATGTAAGAGAAATAATCAATAGGAGAGAATGAACTAGGGACGTGTTCACCATGGCTTTTGTAACAATGTCGATTCTAGGCTTAACCGGGTTCTTTCTATATGCGTGTCACGATGTGATTGCATCAATTGTATCGTCTAAACGTCTCTCGACCAAATAAACAAATTTCCTTTTATCTTCTCTCGATCTCAAAAAGATGTGCTTTTTAGCTCTCAATCCTAACATCAAGTAGATTAATCCAGTTATGGCATTAATCTTTAAGACGAGAGTTGGTAGTCTCGAATCCTTGTTGTTAATAAAGTTTCCCGATTTTAATCTCTTTCTCAAGCAAATTAAACCTAGGCATGTTCTAATGTTTGCAACCCACTAGAAAACGTGACATAATGTATGATTAACAACGTGACAATACATAAATCAAACCCAACGCTACCCGGAATCTATATTGCTACGTTTGCCATGGCTCCCACAACCCTAGTTGCGGGAGTTTTAGTTACTCATGCTCGAAGAAGAAAAGAAGTAATTCATTATAAAGGAAAGAAAATTCTTACAATATGATGAAAATACTCTTCAATAATCCAAGAACAAGAACAACCAAGAACTCAAGAACACGAATTCAAGAATCCGAAAACGTGTTGTTGCTCTCAAAAAAACGACTAAAAACTATTCTAAAACTATTGGGTGTACTCTAATTACATAAACCTATCATAGGGTATTTATAGGAGTCAAAGAAACCAAATCCAAAACGGGCTAGGAATCCCCAAAACGCGGGTCGCCGCCTCACGCCACTGCCTAAGCGTGACGGCCAGGCTTGACGGACCGTCAAGGCCTTGACGGACCGTCTCCTGGGCCGTCACTGCTTGGCAGTGTTGCTGCCTCAAGTTGACGGTCCCAGTGACGGACCGTAGGACTTGTGACGGGCCGTCACTAAGGCCGTCACTCTTAGGCAGAATGTTGTTTTTCGCGTATTTTCTTCCGTTTCCGTGTTTGTTTCCATTTCCTACAAATACAACATAAAAACAATCAAAAACAACAATGGTTGCTTGAAAACGTACGATTGTTCTTAGTAAAAAGGAGTCGAAAGTGACGTAAATTAGCGTCACATCAACACCCTCAACTTAAAACGTTCGCTTGTCCTCAAGCAACATAACATAAAACAATCAAACGACTCAACTAAGAACAAGAACTCATGTCTATAGCAACTCATGTTCATTCAATCTTATTCAATTAAATCATGCTCCCTTGTAACACACGAATGTATGAAACACTAACTTGCAAGGATCCAAACATGTCATTCCGATATGATAGAACATTATGCATACACACGCGTAGCTATCCTAACAATCAATAGACAATATAGACATCTTGGTGCCCTCACCACAAAGAAATCCCACACACAAGATTTGGGACCAGGTAAGCGCTCACACTCACAAACGATTTCAAACAATGCACATGCGATACCATAGGCTTGCCCTTACTATTCTATTTCAGTTCTTCAGAAAGCTACTTAGGATCACTACAGGACTTGTTTAGGCTAGTAATGAGGCTTCGGGTGCAGGTATGATACATTTAGGGGTTAGTGACTAAGCCCTCCTTGGAACCATTTACATCTTATCACCACATAACTTCACTTTATCCATCCTTATTCACCTTTTTATTTCCTTGATTCTAGATACAGGTGCGGCCTCTTTATTGATAATTCTTTTTGTTTCTTTTTCGATCTTTTTCATCTTTCCTTATTTTTCTTTTCTTTTCTTAGGCGCACACCCGGATTTTCATTCTATTCAACAACAATCATCTCCATCCTCTTTTTCTTCTCCTTTACCACTGTAGTAGCCCCCCTCAACTTAGGCTGATTGCCTACGTCAAGGTGCACAATGTCCATTGGTAGGACCAGGGCCAAAACAGGGTTTACCTCTATAGTAGCCACCCTCAACTTAGGTTGTTTTGCCTACGTTGAGGTGCACGATGTCCAAGGAAGGACCAGGGCCAAAATAGGGATTCAAAGTTAAATGGGAATGGTGACAGGTTATTGAAAGAATAAGGTCAATTATGGCTCAAACAGGGATCAAGGGATTATTTATATTTGGACGGTCTTATAGGTTAAGTGGACTGCACACAAAAAGGGCCTGTGATCCTTTCCTAAGCAAGCAAACTTCAAAACTTAACAAAATAGACCGGGCAAGTTCTAGATGCATGCACAGAGTAAGAATTTATAACAATTAATCTCACAGGCTCTTGGCACCAAGAAACTATATCGCTACCAACTATCAAGCAACCGCTCGGCTTAAGCATACTTATTCTAATCATAATCACACAATGACATTCAAGGATCCAGACAGTCAATCGTTTCAACATAAGCTCAAAACCAGAAAATTTTTCAAGGGGCCTCGTTTTTAGACAAGAACAACGCATGCTTGCTATAGACACTTAAAAAAAAAATTTAAACTAACAACCTAAACATGCCGGTTCTACTAGATAGCACACCGGAGGGAAAAGAAATCGGCAACAAAAACCCTCGGTGGTGACTCACAGGTTTCCCAACACCCTCAACTTAGACTCATGCATTGTCCCCAATGCATAGATATGAAAGCTAAAACTGTGAGACTAAAGGAATACTTGTGAAGTCGATATGACTCAATTTCCGGAATGATGTTGGAGACCGCCAGGGTCTCCAAAACAAGAGAACTCGATGGAGTGTTTGCACGCGCTGCTGATTCGATGTTGCTGTCCAACTTCTTCTTTTGTTGGCTCCGCAGCTAGTCGTGACCGCTTCTTCGCTCTTTCTTTGCAGATTCTCTTGCGGTGTTTTCGCTTTCTAGATTTAATTTCACCGCCTTCCTTTACATGTTTATGCTCTCGCACCATACTTCTTACAACAGCTAGCGTCTCGACCAAACACTTCTCCTCAAGGTGCACATCCGCAGGAGCTTCCTCAATACCATTGATGACCGCGACCACCCTCATGTCACTTGGTTGCTTCATCAATTTGGACACATCGAACTTGACGACTTCATTGTTTAGTCTGAAGGTCAGTTCATTCTTTTCCATATCAACCAACACTCTTGCGGTGGCTAGCAATGGTCGTCCCAAGATTATGGGGACTTCAAAATCTACTTCGCAATCCAAGATCACAAAGTCAGCAGGGAAGATAAGCTTACCAATCTTCACTAGCACATCAGACAATACTCCAACAGGTCGTTTTATCGAACGATCAGCCATCATCACTCTCATGGACGTTGGTTTAGGAGGTCCCAAACCCAATTTGTCATACACTGCTAGCGGCATCAAATTGATGCTAGCCCCAAGATCACACATAGCTCTTCCGAAGTTGAGCTTCCCGATAGTACATGGAACAGTGAACGCACCTGGATCTCCTTTCTTTTCCACTAATGATCTAGAGGAAATAGCGCTGCAGTGATGGAGGTTGTCTTCCGGCTCAAAACTTACCGTCCTCTTCTTTGTAATCAAGTCCTTCATGAACTTGGCATAACCGGGCATTTGTTCCAGTGCTTCCACCAATGGTATGTTTATTGAAATTTGTTTCAACATGGTGATGAAGTTCAGGAACTTACCGTCGTCAGCTTTCTTCTTCAAACGCTGTGGGAACGGAGGTGGGTGTCGAAACATCATAGTTGAAAGCTTTTTAGCTTCCTTGCGTTTCTCTGCGGGCTTTGGCGTTTCCTCCTCTACCGCCTCTTCATCATCCGCAGTATCACCTTGAGCATGAATTACCGGATGTGATTCCGGTAATACTTTTCCGCTTCTTGTGGTGATCGCCATACAACTTGCATCATTCTTCGGATTAGTGGTGTCGCTCGGCAAAGTACCTTGTTTCCTTGGGTTTAGAGATGCCGAGATGTGACCCACTTGCTGCTCTAGTTGTTTGATAGCGGTTGAGTGTGACTCCACTACCAGACTCAATGTTGATAGCTCATTCCGCATTGCCTTTACCCCAGAGTCAGTCGATTCCACCTTAAGCAGCATCTTTGCCATCATGTTCTCAAGTTTAGACGTCTCAGCCTCGCTGCAAGTTTTGTCCCGATTGCCAGGTGGTATATACAACCCACCTCTATCGGTGTTGTTCCTCCAGCTTCCTTGGTCGCGATTTTTGTAGCCACCATTCTCATAGTGGTTTGGATAGTTCCGACCTTGGTTTCCTTGGCCATTGGCCTGGAAACCCCCCACGTAATTCGCGTCCTCAGTCTCTATACCTTGGGAACCCACAGCTTGCACCTTCTCTATACTTCCTGACGTCAAGTGCCTTGTCAGGAGATCTAACTGCGTTTTCAGGTGCGCCATGTCTTGGTCGCGTTCCTCCTCTTTCCTACGCTGCTCGGCTGACATACCAACTGTATAGGTGCTAGCTGCAACCTCTGAATCTCGTGTGTGCCAGGCCCTGTTGGTCTTGGTGAGCCTGTCCAAAATAGCTGTGGCGTTGGCAAAAGTGCGACCCATAAACGCTCCACCTGCTGCGTTATCCAATGTCGGCTTGGTAGCCGAGTTTAATGCCCTGTAGAATGTTTGCATCAAGAATTCGTTGTTCAGCTGATGGTTGGGGCACTGTGTCAGCTTCTTCTTAAATCGCAACCAAGTCTCGTGCAGTGCTTCATGCGGTTGCTGCCTAAAGTTGCTGATTTCGTCCCTCAACTGTATCATCCGAGAGGGAGGAAAGAACCTTTCTAGGAAAGCTCCTCTCAACTCTCCCCAAGTTGCGATAGAGTCGGGGGTCAATTCCGTCAACCACAACGCTGCCTCATCAGACAGAGACAACGGAAACAATCTGAGCCTGATCGCTGTCTGACTCACTCCTGGCAATTCGAATGACTTGCAGATGCCCACGAAATTCATTAAGTGCTGGTTTGGATCACCCCCAGCGACACCTCGGAACACTCCTCTCAAGTTCAGCAACTGAATCATCGTGCTAGTGATGTTGAACTTGGCTCCGGGCGATAGCGGTGGAACAATAATGGCGCCCGTAGCGCCAGCTCCATCTAACTCGAGATCCTCATCCTGCAGACCACCAGCATTCAGATTTTGTTGGGCCTGCAGTTCTGCAGCGAGCCTTGCTGCTTCTAGTTCTGCGGCCATATTCCGCCTCAATGTTCTAGCAAGTTCGGGGTCGTAAGGTATAATTTGTTTCCCCGAACTTCGGGTATTATGCATGCACAACTTTGTACCCTGTCAAAACAAAAACAACAAACAAACGTAAAGCAGGAAATTATAACAAAAAGTCAAATAAACACCAAACTTAATCAAAAACCATATTCCCCGGCAACGGCGCCACTATTTGATAACGCTCAAACTACACCTCTAATTAAAGAAGCGTAAGCGATCGTTGTCAAGTAAAGAACCCAACAAGGTTGGGGTCGAATCCCACAGAGAATATGGTGATGATTAAGACTTTAGTGAAGTATGTGACTAGTCGTCAATCGTTTCCAGTAAATAAAAGGGGGGGTTTTGTAATCAAATTGTAAACAAAACAATAATAAACGTATGAGTTTAAATCAGTATGAGAGGATGAACTAGGGACGTGTTCACCATGGCTTTTGTAACAATGTCGATTCTAGGCTTAACCGGGTTCTTTCTATATGCGTGTCACGATGTGATTGCGTCAATTGTATCGTCTAAACGTCTCTCGACCAAATAAACAAATTTCCTTTTATCTTCTCTCGATCTCAAAAAGATGTGCTTTTTAGCTCTCAATCCTAACATCAAGTAGATTAATCCAGTTACGGCATTAATCTTTAAGACGAGAGTTGGTAGTCTCGAATCCTTGTTGTTAATCAAGTTTCCCGGTTTTAATCTCTTTCTCAAGCAAATTAAACCTAGGCATGTTCTAATGTTTGCAACCCACTAGAAAACGTGACATAACGTATGATTAACAACGTGACAATACATAAATCGAACCCAACGCTACCCGGAATCTATATTGCTACGTTTGCCATGGCTCCCACAACCCTAGTTGCGGGAGTTTTAGTTACTCATGCTCGAAGAAGAAAAGAAGTAATTCATTATAAAGGAAAGAAGATTCTTACAATATGATGAAAATACTCTTCAATAATCCAAGAACAAGAACAACCAAGAACTCAAGAACACGAATTCAAGAATCCGAAAACGTGTTGTTGCTCTCAAAAAACGACTAAAAACTATTCTAAAACGATTGGGTGAATTCTTATTACATAAACCTATCATAGGGTATTTATAGGAGTCAAAGAAACCAAATCCAAAACGGGCTAGGAATCCCCAAAACGCGGGTCGCCGCCTCACGCCACTGCCTAAGCGTGACGGCCAGGCTTGACGGACCGTCAAGGCCTTGACGGACCGTCGCCTGGGCCGTCACTGCTTGGCAGTGTTGCTGCCTCAAGTTGACGGTCCCAGTGACGGACCGTAGGACTTGTGACGGGCCGTCACTAAGGCCGTCACTCTTAGGCAGAATGTTGTTTTTCGCGTATTTTCTTCCGTTTCCGTGTTTGTTTCCATTTCCTACAAATACAACATAAAAACATCAAAAACAACAATGGTTGCTTGAAAACGTACGATTGTTCTTAGTAAAAAGGAGTCGAAAGTGACGTAAATTAGCGTCATATCAGTATACTTAAAATGTCAAGTGTGGTTGAACTATTGTTGGTTAGTCCTTTTGGGGAAGTCTGAGTACCCATTCGACTAAGATCATGGTAAAAAAATGTTCTTAAGTGTTGAAATTGGTCTTTGTTCAAAAAAGAATGTTCACTGTTACCACTTGCGAGCCACAAGTGTTGCTTTGCGGATGCAAGTGTAATGCAAAGGTTAGGCAGAAGGTTACCCTTCACTGCCTGACCATTTGCATGGCACTTGCTGGTGCATGTCTTGACTTGCGACATTAAAATGAGTAACAATTGCCCTTGCCAAATTCCAGTGCCACTGTCTAGCTTTTGCGCCTCACTTGCAAGCCGCAAATGCCCATTTGCGGATGCAAGTGGCACACAAAAGCTGTATAGTCAGCTCAGAATGCCCTTTCCTTTTGCATTCCCTTTTCCTTTTATTTCTTTGCTTATCGTAGTTTTTTTGCTTCTTCATATACTCAAAAACACAAAAAGATTTTGTTTGTTTGGATTCTCACCTTACTTTGTAGGTAATGTCTTCAATTAGGACCAACCCGTCAGAAGCACTCGCAAGGATAAAAGAAAGGATAAAGGCAAGTCAAAAAGAAAAGACAAAGGCCCCGTGGCCCCTCCTGCCCCCGTGAGTGATAAGGAAAGGATTTATTTTTGTGTGGAGGGGATGAAGCCCAACTAACTTCAGTGCCTTGCAGAAAAGGAGTTTACAGATGAAAAGAGGTTTAACTTGAAGGGATTAAAAGATGACTTCCCCAACATGATAAAATAGTTCGATGATTGTGATTGGGTACCCTTTGCTGATTCGCTAGGGGAAAAATTCCTGGAGTTCGTACGAGAGTTCTATGCCTCATACCAGGAAAGACAAGATGCCTTGAAGCATAGAGGCCTAGTTGACAGTTTCCCTTGTCTACCTTAAATAATGGTGCGCAGAAAGGAGATAGACATTACCCCCAAGGCTATCTATACTATTCATTGGGATGATCCGATTCCTTTGGGGACTGAATATGCTATGAGAGAAGCCACTAAGGGTAGTCAGTATGCTTGGGTAGCTGGGATTGTTACTGAGGGCCAGCCTCTATGGGCCACAGTTGGTGGTGAGATACTTTGACAAGACCTGAAATTTGAAGTAAAGTTGTGACTTGACTTGGTTTACTCAAGGATTATCCCATCCAAGAATGATAACCGGGTATCCATTGAGATGGCCATTCTGATTACTTGCATCATGACATGGATTCATATAAATGTCAGAGAGATAGTGGCTGTGTAATTCAAGAAGAGAGCCCGACAACAAGCCACACCACTGCTTTTCCCTATTCTCATCATCTTGCTCTGTGCTCATGCTAGTACTCCCTATTTCAGGCCTTTGGATAAGAAGATTTTTCCCACTGGGGATATTAAGGTGAATTACATGAGGGACGAGGAAGCCCCCAAAGTTAAGAAGAGGAAACTTGCTCAAAGTTTGAGTGCATTGGAGGGCGCGCATCCTGGGTTTGATGCTTTAGGAGATGTTTATGCTTTATTTTCCACTCCCACTACCCATTTAGAGTCCAAGTTTCCTACTCCTGTGATGTCGGGACATTCTCCAGTTGGTTCTATGCTTCCTAGACCTCCTTCTTCCTCATAGACCTCCTTGGGGAGCGGTAGCTAATATGACTCATAGAAATAACAACCAATTGACTCAGTCTATATCTAGAAAGCTATCAAAGCAGCTCTAATGCCTGTCCTCGAGAGGATGGGTAAATTATGTGCTCGGGTTGACACTCTTGAGGGATCTGTCGCTACATTGAGGAAGGATGCAGATGCAATGAAAGCAAATGCCATACAGTTTGCTCCGTATTCTGTTTCTTGGATGATGCTTTAGAGACTCCTACTAGGGAGAAGAGTTCTTTAGAGGACCTATTGGTTGGAGATACTATAATGCCTCGAACATAAGATAAGTGTGCAACTCATAAACACCGATGAATCGGTATGAACTAGGAGGATAAGGATGTAAATGGATAATTATACAAAGATACACTTATATTAAGTCATTTGAAGTGTTAGAACAAAGAGACCTAAGAGAGACTTGAAACAAAAGTTCAAGTTGAAGGGTTCACTATGGTAGAGTAATTCAAACAAGCTCGTATATGGTCTGATTTGTAACGGGTATATCTCACAATATACAAAGAGTTAGAAGTCCTATGACATACCAAATTAAAGATATTTGAGTCTATTTCCATCACAAACTGATAATTCATATGAGTATGGAGTAAAATGTTATGTGCATTTTACTACAGACACACGCACTACCCAATCACTGTGAGACATGTGGCAGCCTTACGTAAGTCGGTCAAAAGTTGAGTTTTTATATTGAAATTTTGGGATTTCATTTCCTATCTTTATCAAAACATAAAGGAACTGGTTCTTACTAATTTTCTTCAGTTCTCCTTCATCTGTATCTCTCCCTAGCCTAAGCTAAGTTAATTCCTTTAAGAATCAAGTGTATTTTTCATCAAAGATCATGGAAACATACATAGCCAAGTATTATTTTGAAGGAAAATGTGTGGTTCTTGAAGAGTAAGAAGGTGCAGAGATTAGTTCCTTATTTATTAAGGTATGGATGCTTTTCTATCCCCATAAATATGACTCTAAGAGTTATTTTAGGTATAGCTTACGGGTAGGACTCACAGGACGATGATAGGAAGCCGTGAGTCCATCTTTTACCCATTATAATTGATATACTTGGTGAGGAGGGAGTATGTAGAGGGCTGTATTGGTTGTATTGTTGACTAAATGTGGGGTGAATGATTGTTATTTGAGGCAGTAAGCTTGCTGCAATGAGAAGGAAGGCTAGAGAATAGAAAACACGATTTATAGAGCCCTTGCAAGCTTGTCGCTCGTCAAGTGTTTGATGAGATGACTAAATTGATTGAGAATGTTGTTTATTTGTTCATAGTCTTCCTATTACTGTATGAATGGTAATACTTCTCTCCCAACTTAATCTATGAGCTTAAGGGGGCATTTTGCGTCATTAGATAAAAAACTCCCAAGCAATGTTTGTAAGCCGAGAGTTCATGTTTATGACCTTATTTGGAATATGTTATGGGCTGTATATTGTAAGGAAAGTATGGAGGGAGTAATATTGACCTCATAGAGGTCTTAAGTTTATTTGGGAAGAGGGGAAAGAGAGAGGTGTGGTGATACACTATTTACTTATCATATTTTCTAAGCTTGTCGCTCGTAAGCTATTATCATATTTTTGACCTCGTTGTAATTCTTGGTTAGCTACTTATACTATTGAATACAATGTTATGTTATAGATAAGAAGTCTTGTGAAGGGCATCAAAGACATGATGTAAGATAGAAAGTCTCAAAGTAAGGTATGTAAAGTTAAAACCTCTTTCGCCATCAAGGCACGACCTAGAATCACATGTTCCTCCTATAAAGGTTGTCATAGATTATATGCTACTTGAAAGCAAAGTTATTACTATTATAGGTCTCTTTCATTTGGAGTTATAAACCTATAGAGTTATAGCACTCAGTTCTAGTCAAATAAGTCATATGTTTCACATGACCGTATGTGTCTTCAATTGACACTCCTAGAAATTACAGAGCATATATGTCACGAAATTTAAAGGAAGTAATTGGACATAGATTAGCCATATGTATATAAATCACATAGATATATGATTCTTCATCTAAAGGAAGTAACTAATATTTAGACAACAAGTTATATGATTCATGAGTTACTTACTACATACCTTTAAAGGAAAGAAGATATTATAGCCTACTCTGCAGCGTGGGCTGGGTATTTTTAGGGCCACTATGTGCGATGCTATTCTGTGCATAGAATTCAGACAGAGTCAGATAGAACTTCCCATCGTGGATTCCCTAGACTACACAGTACACAAACCTTTAGGCAGACCTTACAGGACCCCTGGAGGGCGTACCTTGACAGACCATATTATCAAGACTATGAGATTTCACACATAGTTGTGACAGTTGGATACAAATGCCATACATGTATCATTGATCACTGACAGTAGGCTATCTTGTGCTTTTCTGACAATTAGTATTGCAGAAAGAAGAAAGAAGCAATATAAAAGGGTAAAGATATCACCTAGCCAAATTCTAGGAATTTTAAATATATGTAAATGAGTAATGCTAGGAAGTTATATGAGGACCTCTGATATTGGTCATAATATCAGTTTCAGTTTCAGTTTCAGATTACATTTCCTATATGTGTATGCTCAGATTTTCTTATCTTTGATATTCAATTCAGTGAACATTCTTACATGTCTACTTGTTTTTCAGTCTGCTTTACATACTAGTACATGTTTTACATGTACTGACGTCCCTTTATTTGGGGGCATTACATTTTTATATATGCATGCTCAGGTACTCAGGCTAGCAGACATCCACAGTGGACCAGTACCTTCCAGTCGATCAGTTGGAAATCTCCACCTCTCTCTGGAGCTATCTGATATCTAGGTCCTATGTTTTAGCTTTATGTACATATCGTTTAGTGGGAATGTCAGGGTACTATCCCAAATAGTTATCAAATTCTCAGTAGCAGACTCATTAGAGGCTTCTAAGACTTAGTTTTGTTATAATTGTACAACTAGACCAGTGGGCCCTTCAGTTACCTATGTTTCAGTATATGTAAACAAACGTTGATGTCCATGTTGTTGCTTACCAGTTTACGACTTTAGCATGAGTTAAGTATATATCTTTAGCAGGTGATCATATAACTCCTTGATGTCCACCCCTCCTAGCTAGGGGCGTGACAAACTTGGTATCACAAGCCAATGTTCAAGTGTCCCAGGAGTCTAAGAAGCTGTGTCTAGTAGGATCTTTCTTATGAATGTGTTGCACGCCACATTTATAATTAAGGGTCTACATATGCATTTAGGAATTTGACCTTCTATTAAAATCTAGTTCGCGCAATAGAGCTAAGTCATAGACAGTTACTTCTGACTCATTGCAATGCCCCAAACTTAAGATACGTGTGCAACTCAAAAATGCCAAGGAATCAGTATGAACAGGGAGGGTATAGTTGTAAAGGGATAATTATACAAAGGGAAACTTTCTATTAAGCTATTTGAAGTGCTAGACCAAGATTGGAGACCAAAGGGATCTGAAACAAAAGTTCAAGTTGAAGGCTTTATTACGGTAGAGTACTTCAAACAAGCTCATATATGGTCTGACTTGTAACAGGTATATCTCCTAACGTACAAGGAGTTAGAGGTCCTATAATATACCTAATTAAAGGTATTTGAGTCTAGCTTCCAACAAAACAAACCGCTCATATATATGTCTTCTGAGTAAAATGTAATGCATGTTTTACTACATACTATACAGGGGAAGAAACTGGCCGCGATAGGTATGTGCTAGTCACATGTGATGTCAGTCAATACACTAATTTACATAGAATTACGATTTGAAATCTTCAAGGATATATCCTAAGTCATTTTGGAATCTATTCTTTGCAGGTTCTTCAACCCATCTCCTCCTCTAAAGCCCTAGGTAAGAATAAATCAAGAATCTAGAGGAAATCTTCAACCATACCATAGAATTCACTCCAATCCCTCTTTGGATTGAAGAAACAATCCTCCCTCTTGGTTAACACAAGTCTAAGGATCTGAAATTTCTCCAATTAAGGTATGATATAGTCCCCTACTCTCTTTTATGTGTTGTTCTTGATGTTTTAGACATATTCTACGGGTAGGACTCATGAGACGGTGATAGGATACCGTGAGTCCATATTTTGCCATTGTAATTGATATACGTGGTGAGGAGGGGGTATGCAGAGGGATGTATTGGTTGTGTTGTTGACTAAATGAGGTGTGTATGTTTTTGTATTGAGGCAGCAATCTTTCTGCGATAAGGAGGGAGGCTAGGTATATCAAACACAATTTTTATGGATCTTGCAAGCTTGTCGCTATTCAAGTGTTTGATGAAATGACCAAATAGATTGAGAATGTTTTTTTTTACATATTCTTAGGCTTCCTATTACTGTATGAAATGTTGTATTTCTCTCCCAACTTAATATATGAGGTTAAAGGGGCATTTTATGCCATTAGATAAAGAACTCACAAATAGTGTTCGAAAGCCAAGAGTTTAAGTTTATGACCTTGTTTGGGATATGTAATGGGCTTTATATTATAAGTTAAGGATTGAGGAAGTAATATTGACCTCATAAAAGGTCATACGTTTAGTTGCAAAGGCGGGAAAGATAAAAGTATGGCAATACACTATTTATTTATCATATTTGCTATGCTTGTCGCTCGTAAGTTATTATCGTCCTTCCAACCTCGTTGTACTTCTTGGTTAGATGCTTATGCTATTGCATATGATGTTATGTTTTAGATAAGGAGTCCTTTGAAGGTCTTCAAAGATACGATGTAAGAGAGAAATTCTCAAAGTAAGGTATGTAAAGCTAAAGCCTCTTTCGCCATCAAGGAATGATCTATAGTCACATGTTCCTCCTATTAAGGTCATCATAGATTATATGCTACTTAAAAGTAAAGCTTGTTACTATTATAGGTCTCTTTCATCTGGAGTTCTAAACCAATAGAGTTATAGTACTCTTTTATAGTCTATGAAGTCATATATGTCATATGATCGTACGTGTCTTCAGTTGAAACTCCTAGAAGTTACAGAGCATATATGTCACGAAATTTAAGAGGAGTAATTTTCCATAGATTAGCCATAAGTATATAGATCACATAGATATATGATTCTTCAGCTAAAGAAAGTAATCAATATTTGGATAACGAGTTATATGATTCATGAGTTGCTTACTATAGGCCTTTACAAACAAGATGGAATTATAACTACTCTGTAGCGTGGGGTGGGTATATTTAGGGACACTATGTGAGATGCTATTCTGTGCACATAATTCAGATAGAGTCAGCTGGAATTTCTCATCGTGAATTCCCCTGACTACACAGGCCTGTGGGCAAACCTTACAGAAACCCTAGAGGGCGTACCTTAATGGACCACGTTATCCAGGCTCTAAGATTTCACACATGGTTGTGATGCCATATAAGTGTCACTGATCACCGACAATAGGCCATCTTGTCATTTACTAACAGTTAGTATTATAGAAAGAAGAAGGAAGCAATATAAAAGGGTAAAGATGTCACCTAGGTAAATTATAGGAATTTTAAGTATATGTAAATGAATAACGCATATGATGTTATGTGAGGACCCCTGATATTAGTCATAGTATCAGTCTCAGTTTTAGTTTTCGTTCAAATTGTATTCCTATATGTATATGATCAGGTGCCTAGAACAAAAAGGCATACATGAGTTTTAACACGTCCAGTAGCATCAATAATAGTTTCTATACTGCCTGTACCACTGATAAGTTCAGAATCTACCAACAACTTATTAAGCCTTTAATCATGAATTATTACTATATTTTGATGAGATTTAGAGGTTCTTTTGGCCTTTATTGATATGAATACAAGTACTCTTGGTCAAAATTAGAAAACAAGCAATTGGACCCAAAAGAGCTCAAAAGGAGTTGAAGTGTGAAGGTGATCAAAAGAGATGAAGATTATGCCGAGAGGTGCGGCCTCCGTGTGACATGCACAACAGCTGGTGCGGATTGCACCTCCTTTTGTACAGAACCCGAAGTCAGCTAAAGTCACTGGTTCACTGGAGTAGAGCTGTGTGACATGCACAGTGGCTTGTGCGACCGCACATCGCACCACATGTTGCATCGCACGTCTCTCAAAGGGAGTTTTTGTCAAATTTTAAGTGACGATTTGGGAACCTTCTAAAACTTAATTTGGGCATTGTACTCAATAGTTTTTTAGTTTTGGAATAAGTTTTTACACATTATTCAATACTTTTATATTGAGAGAGATAGAGGTGTACTTGCTATTTCTCTTCTTTAACCTTGTGAATCCACCATTATTGTACAAATTGAGCTTGGATATTGGATATTAGCTTACAATGAATGGAAATTTGGATTACCCAATTTGTATCATCTCTTATTTCCTTAGCATGAGTGGTAGCTAGTTTCCTTGACTAGGGGTATGTTTATGATGGGTATTTGAATTTGGGTATGGGTCTTGTTTAATTGTTCTTATAATTGCTAAATTGATATGGGTCTATTGAATTCTCCATGTTTTAACTCTAAAATTGATGGTTTCAAACATTGATTGAACTTACTTGGTTGTGTTCTTGCTTGAAAGAGAAGTTCATGATTTCAGATGAGAATTCAATAGTGTGTACTTGGGATTTCCACCTAGATTGAGGCTAGAAATAGCTTAATCGCTGGAAAACACCCATTTAGAGTCTAAGCTAGAAATAGTATGACTTCCCCAAGATTGTATTGGTTGTTTTGTGATGAACCTATGGTGCTTGAATAGAGACCATATGAAATATATTTGGAAGATCGAGATATTGACAAGCATATCTAAAACCAATGCTACCCATATCGTTTATTAAGAATTTGCATAATTGAACAAGTACCCCAACCCATGTTTATGTCCCATCGGAAACATACCCTTAGTCATCCTCTCATTTGTTACAAACCCGTTATTTACTTTATTGCCTTGTTTAAATTGCGATTGTGATAGATTCCTAATTCACTGGTTTCCCCTCATTTTACTTTTTATGCTATTTGAACAATTACTCTATTGGTGATTGATATATGTCAATATTATAGTCGTCTCTATTATTCTCTATGGGATCGACTCCGACACTCATCGGGAATATAAATTTTATTTTGCTCTGACGATCACTATCACCTCTTATAAAGAGTGTTACTTGAGCATTATCAAAAATAGTGCCATTGTCGGGGAATGGTTTTTGAGTAGCCATTTGATTGACGTTTGAAATCACTTTGTGAGTTTTTGTTCATTTTTACTTTGTTTTGCTGTTTTTCATTGTTGAACAGGCCGCCCATACGCGATATGGGCAATAACAAAATCATTGATAGATATACAGATGCTTCCCCTGAGCCTGTAGTTCAAGGTGGAGTAGGTGCAATCTGCTTATCTCCCACAGTTGGCTATGCCGTGTTTCATGTAACAAACCCCATGATCCACCTCATCCAAAAGAAGGGGTTATTCAAAGGGGCTACGCTTGAGGATGCAAATAGGAATATCCAGAATTTCATTGAGATATGCCAACCCTTTATTTTCAACAACATCCCCCAAGAGTCTATCCAGCTCTGCTTATTTTCCTTCTCCCTTACGGGGAAAGCGATAACTTGGTTAGATGAGCTTCTAGAAGGCTCAATTACTACATGGAATAGGTTGGTCGAAGCATTTGTGGTTCGGTTCTTCCCTCCCTCAAGAATGATGCAATTGAGAGATGACATCACAAACTTTTGCCAACTTCTTGATGAGCCATTGCATGAAGCATGGCTAAGGTTTAAAAAGAAGCTCTTGCTATGTCCCAATTATGAACTCCTGGATAATGTCCTCCTCCAAAGTTTTTATAGGGCCTTGAATTCAATGAAAAAGTCCGTAACTAACAACTTTGCGTGTGGTACCTTCATGGATCAGCCATATGGTATTGCCTCAGATCTTCTAGAAAGGATGACCAAGATAAATCGTGCTTTGCATATGAGGGAGGCTGATGTTCCTACCACAGGGGTGACTTTATCTATCATGAAAAATGAGATGCATCGCAAGGATAAGGAGAGAGATGAAACTATAGCTAAGATGCTAACGGAAATTGATCTATTGGACAAGCACATGATGGGGTCATAACTACTAAAAGTGTAAGTGCTGTGAGTACGTTCGAGCTTAAAGAAAGTGATAAGGATGTATTCACCATCATGGATGGGAATTTTTTTTATTTATCAGAGGGTTCTCATCTAGGGTTTTATCACCCGAGGGACGAGAATCAAGGTTGGATCAAGGATAAAGAGCGAGATAGCAATTAGAGGGATCATGACAAAAAATGTGATAAATACAATCACCAGAGTTCTAATCCTTATGCGCCTCTAAATAAGGATGATACCTCTCCTTATCAACCCACCGTGAGCAACCCCGGTCATTCAAAAATAGAAGATATGTTGTCATTGGTCTTGAAGAAGGTGGAGACAATGAATAGTGGGGTTAATGAGATAAGAAGTGAGGTGTCAATGCTTCACCAAATGGTAAGCTCACACTCGGCCTTAATCAAGCATCTTGAGGCTCAAATGAACCACTTGTCCACCTAAATGAATCCTCGATTGAAGGGGACACTCCCTAGTGAAACTATGGCAAATCCAAAAAATGATGGCTATGTTATTGCTATAGTCACAAGGAGCGGAAGCGTGAGTGGTGAGGTGAAAAATCCCAATGTTGAGGTTTCTGTGAAGCCCACTGATTTAGGTGAGGTAGAGATTGTTCTTGAAGAAAAAGATGATGAAGAGCCAAAAGTTGGTGTGAAGCTTAGTGCACCCAATGTTCTTGTGAATGATGATGCTTGTGAAGAAGAGAAGGAGGCTGATTCTCCTTCTCAAGTGGCTATAGATATTGAGTAGGAAACTTCTAATGTTCCAAGTGTGCCGATCACACTATCTAAGGTGCCTCCTCTATATCTGCAAAGATTGGCCAAAAAGAAGGAGGAGAACCAATTCAAAAAGTTTGCTGACATGTTTTGCAAACTTCTATTAATATCCCTTTGGTCGAGGCTTTAACGCAATTACCCGGGTACGCAAAATTCATGAAGGAGCTTCTTAAAAAGAAGCGTGTTGTTGACATAGGCACCGTTGAGATATTACACAGCTGTAGTGCTGTGATGACAAGTAATATTGCTACAAAATGGGAGACCCGGGTGCATTTACCATTCCTTGCACTATCAGACTGTTTGTGTTTCAGAAGGCTTTGTGTGACTTATGGGAGAGTATCAACTTGATAACCCTAGTGATATTCAAGAAATTAGGCTTGGGTATGCCCAAGCCTACACCAATGAGGCATCTTATAGCCAATAGCTCCATCAAGCATCCTGTAGAAATCCTATTTGATGTACTGATCAAAGTCGACAAATTCATCCTACCAGCAAATTTTGTAGTCTTAGACTGTGAAGTGGATCTTAAGGTTCCTATCATACTGGGGCGACCATTATTGGTAACCATGAGAGCTTTGGTTGATGTGGAAATCGGGGAACTCAAGTTCCAGGTTGGAAGTGAGAAAGTGACCTTTAATGTATGCTAACCTATGAGACCACCGGATGAGCTTCGAGTAGTATCCGTGATCAATGTTGAGGGCAAGTTTGTGTATGACCATGAGGAATTTATGATGAAAGAGATACCGAAGCCTTGGATGTTTCCACCTTGGCAACAAGATGATGCTATGAAGATGCTGATTGAGCAATTCCCTTGCTTTGGATGGGGCCACGCCAATCAAATTTGCATGCTCCCTGATAATGATTGAGGAATGAGGTACTATCGTCAAGCCATGATATAAAATCAAGCGCTTCTTGGGAGGCAACCCAAGTATTTTTACTTTATTCTTGTTACCTTTTATTGTCATTGGTGTGTTTTTAGGAATGTATAAAGAGGAAAAATGACCAAGTAGAAACACAAGACAAAAGGGGACGTATGGAACCCTGTGCGGTTTGCACATGCTATTGTGTGCATCCCACGAGGCAATGCATGCCAAACCAGTAAACTAGAATAAAAATGCTAAGATGGAGGTGACGTGAGCTGGGCTGTGCATTTCACACAAGCCATTGTGCGTATCGCACCTTCATCGCACCATGAGTCAGAAGCCTGGGCAAAATTGATTTTAAAAATATGGTTGGTGCAAAGCGATGTGTGAGCCATACATTATCTTGTGTGAATCGCACGTCATGATGCACCAAGGTAATTTTTAAATTTTTTTGACCTACCCATTGACCGACCCAACCTGGAGAATTTTCTTCTTCTTCTTTTTCTTGTTATTAACTGCCACCCTTATTTTTCTTTTCCATATTCTCCCACAAAATCCTCCATAAATCTCTCACAAATCCTCTAAAATCACTCAAACTTCCACCAAAATCTTCTTCTCCCTCACCCAAATCACTCCGCCGCTGATTTCCATTGGTTGGTGCTGTTGTCTCTCCGTTCACAATTTTGGGTCTCCATTGTTGGCCTTCAAAAGCTCCAATGTTTGATTCTTCGCTCTAATCTTCACTTGTTGTAAGTTCCTGAACGTTAAATACATGTTTTTTGATGATTGGGAACACATATTGTGAAGCATGCTCATTTATTCTTCCATGTTGGTTTTGGGTGAGATCCAAAAATTTTGAGTCCCCAATTTTAGGTTATATTGTTGATTTTGATTAAGTTTAACTTGGTAGAACTTGAAGTTATGATGATGCATGTTGTTTGTGGTAGTTTTTAGCCTGAAATATTCTTGTTTTGGGTGAAGTCTAAGTAACCCACTTGTGCTAGTGCATGATTTGGCCCTATGATAGATTGGGTGACGTTATTCTTAAGGTAAAATCATCATCTTCATGAGATTTTTGTTAGAAATTTATGTTTGGGGTTGAAATTGTTACTACCGTTATGCCCATGATCTGTTTAAATTAAATATTCTATTTGGGCTGATGTTCTTGGTTGGGGGTATAAAATTGTTGTTGATTAAATGTGCCTCCTCATTTGTTAATTGAAGACTTGATGTTCCCAATGATAGACGTCGTAACATCCTTCTTAAGGGAAATCATTAAGTTCTTCTTTTGTTTTGAATGTGTTGATATATTCCGGGGAAGTCTGAGTACCCGGATGATTTGGTTTTGGTTATAGCATGATTAGATCTATATTATTGGTATTTGTGTTTGGTGCCGAGTGTATATCATAGATATTGTTCTGCGAATCACATGCGTAACACACAAGAATACCAAGAACCAACAAGTTTCAATTGTTTCCTTGTGCGTTTCACATGGGACGCGCAGATCTTTATTTGCAAAACGCACAAGGCACTGCACTTTGTTGAAAAATGTGGCCAGTTCACTGGAAAGGGGGGGGGGAAGTACTATGCGGCACACACTTTGGATGGTGAAGTTCGCACCAGCCTTCGCAAATCAAGGAAGAATCCAACACAGGTTCTAGTAGCTTGTGCGATGCGCTCTTCTCCTGATGCGGTCTGCACGAGGTTCGCATAAGCCACAAGTTACCTATTTTATTTTTCTCCTTCTTTGCATTCCAATGTCTTTTAACTTGTTAACTTCTTGTAGTGTTTTCTTCTTTCAATTAATTCGAGCATGCAAGCATATGGTGAATATAAGCATGGTTCCTGCCACTAACAACCTTTTGCAGGACGACTGACCCTACTAAGCATCGTCCAAAGAACCATACTACAAATCAAGCATCAATATAAGAGTTTCCAGTTATAGCTGGGCAAGATGAGGGGCCATTTGAATCACAAATCCGATTTTTCCTCGAGGGGATGGAGGCGTACTATCTTAAGTTTTGGGGAAAATGACCATTCTTAGAAGAGAAAGGGTTTGATGTGGAAGCCTTCGAAGATGATTTCACGAGCATACCCAAATAGTTTTGTATAAAGATCTGGGCTCACTTTGCCAAAAACTCAATCCATATTTCCCTGAGTTTGTACGGGAGTTCTATGCATCATATTGGGCTAGGGAAGACATTCTAAAGCATAAGGTCCCAACAAGTAAGCTACCATACCTTGATTCAGTTTTAGTGAGGGGCAAGGAAATGAATATTACCCCAACAGCCATCCATTTTGCTATATGGGATGATGAACCAATTCTGGTGTCAAGATATTTGGAACGTGTGGCTACAAAGGAAGACCAGTACGAGTGGGTTGCTAGATCATTGTAACATCCCAAAAATCAAACCAGCTATCCAAGTTAAAATCTCAGAAAAATTCCATGTTCCAAGAATGACGGGTCCAAACCACGGTCCGTAGTTCAAACCACGAGTTATGGAACGGAACCATGATTCCTGACTGCTTGGTTCAACCTTTGGTTTGGAACCACGAGTGGGTTTTATGGACCGTGGTTCACACCACGGGTCCATCCTGTCCACTTGTGGAACACAAATCAGAGGGATAGTAAATCCTCCAAGTTCCACGACTTGGTTTGATGACTCATCGTCTGAATGACGACCCGTCATTTTGAGTCGTGGTTTGACCCAGAGCTCAGCTAAGCTCCCAACAATGATGACACCAAATGATAACCCGTCGTTTCTTCTATGGGTCCGTCCTGTTGACCCGTAGAAATATTTCTGTAGACTGCCTAGTAGACTAGGTTCGACGAGTTTGAACCACGAGTCATGGATCAAATGATGACCCGTGGAACCAACCCGTAGAACCTGAAGCTGACCCTTTTTAACAGTTTTTCTAAAGTAAGTCCCGGGGCTATTTTAGTCATTTCCCACCCTTTTAACTCCTAAGTGAGGTTGTTTTGACTATTTCAAGAAGGGTTTTCACCCTTATTATTCTAAGCCCCTTCTAAATCCTTCATTCACCTCCCAAAAAGGAAAATTCTTCTCCAAGCTTCAAGTCTCAAGCTCCTAGTTCAAGCCTCCTAAGTCTTTCCAATTTAAGTGGGTTATCTTCAATCAAGGTATGTGGATAATAAACAATGGGTTCCTGTCACCCTTGTGCCCAAAACCCCTAATTTAAATTTTGATTTCATGGTCTTCAAATTAGGGTTCTTATCCAATCCTTATGGGTTTTGTTAAATATGGTCTTCTCATGATTTGATTATGAAACTACTATTAAAATTGCATGATTTCATATGGGTTTCTACATGTTAACTCTTATTTCATGAATTGAAGTTAAACCATGGAAATTCCTACATGCATGAAGTTGATTTAAGCAAATTGGATTTTGATAGCATGTTCCTTATGGGTTTTCAAGCATGTGCATGCCTAGTTCCTATATTCTATGAAAATTTATGTATTATGAAATTGAACTAGAGTCGTGCAAAGTTTTACAAGTCAAGAAGTATGAAAGTTTTCCATGTTATGAAGTATTATGCAAGACAAGGCACCCGATGTTCCATCAATGCTCATGAGTCATTTTCTAAACTAAAACTCATGAGTAGTATGACGATCTGGGTTATGAACAAGTATGATCAAGTATGAACAAGTTATGAACAAGTTTGGAATCAGATATGTCACATGTATGTGAGCATACGTCATATGTTTTGGGAGTAGTATTTAGCATCCAGTTGGACCGGGTGAGAGTACCCAGGGTCCCAGAACTATGTGCCCCCGTAGGTTCTAAGTCCCCTCTGTTGGGCATCAGATTTAGTGATCACACCACATGTCATGCCTCTATACCCTGGTAAGGTATATTGGGTCCTTTCGATGGAGCGGATACATCGAACTCCATGTAGCTCAGCATGGTTTATGTTGGTTAAAAGAAACTCCCACACATTTATTTTTAAGCTATGAAGTTATATGATTCTATACTATAAAACTTAAGCCTTAATTCATGTTTCACGCTTTATACTTGATATTTATTCATGTTCTTTCCTTATGTAATAAGTTCATTTTAAGCATGTTTTCAAACTGTTTTATCATGATTCATGCATCGCTCACATACTCAGTACATCCTATTGTACTGACGCATATCTTGTGCTGCATCCTTTGATGATGCATATTTAGTAGTTCCTTCCTAGGCACATGGCTAGAGCTTCCAAGCCACTCTATTTGTCAGCTGTTGGTGAGTCCTCTTAGGTTGAGGACTAGTCATATTATTAGCTCATGTTAGTTTTTCATTTTTGTACTTCGAGTTAGCTAGGGTCTTGTCCTAGCAACTCCTTATGTCATGTAGAGGCTTTTCAGACATAGACAGTATTTGATCCCTCGTACGGATCTTGTATTCCTATTTGACTTGATTCTACATGTATGTTATTCTGAATTTATCTATTATGCTTCCGCTTACCTTTTGTTATGCTTGAGAATGCTATGACCAAGGGTTAGCTTAGGATTCTTGTGGTCCTAAGTCCCGTGTTACATCTAGGGGGTAACCTTGAGGTATGACAAACTTGGTATCAGAGCGTCAGGTTCAAGAGTCCTAGGATATCTGAAAGCTGCATCGAGTAGAGTCTCTTTCATGTGTGTGAAGTGCGCCCACACATATGAGGGAGAAGCTATGAGATGTTTTAAAAAACTTCACTTCTTTCATGATCATGTCGTGTGATAGAGCTTAACCCTTATGTTCCTTTAATACTCATCTTGTACATTTCAGATCATGCCTCCTCGACGTACTATGCCTCCTCGAGCCGCTCAAAATACTTTTCCTCCTATTTTGATTCCTGATGTCATGAATGACGAGTTCAAGAATGCCATCCATTTGCTAGCCTATAATTTGGACACTCAGGCCAATCAGCCAGCTCCTGCCCCAGTCCACTCTCAAGGTGGGGTAGCGGCCCGAGTTCGTGACTTTGTCTGGATGAACCCACCCGAATTTTAAAGTGAGTGAGGACCCACTTAACTTTATTGATGAAGTGAAGAAGATATTTGAAGTTATGCAAGTGGTTGGGGTCAATTGTGTTGAGCTTACATCCTATCAACTCAAGGATATAACTCATATTTGGTTCATGCAATGGAAGGAGACTAGGGTGAGGGACGCAGTCCCCATGACCTGGGAGTGTTTTGAGAGGGCCTTCCTTGATAGGTTCTTTCCTCGTGAGTTGAGGCAAGTGAAGGTGGAGGAATTTGTGAACTTGAGACAGGGGTCGATGTCGGTTCAAGAGTATAGTCTGAAGTTCACTCAGTTTTCTAGATATGCTTCCTTCATGGTAGCGGACCCGCATGATCAAATGATCATATTCATAGATGGGGTTTCTGATGTGGTGAAGAAAGAGTGTAGGTCTGCTTTATTGTTGAGTGATATGAACATTTCTCGACTCATGACTCATGCCCATCAGATTGAGAGTGACAATCTTAGCGAGATGGTGAGGGAGAACGAGAGAGCTAGATCCGAGGGATCAGGTTTTGGTCATCACAGGTCCGGAGGTGGACATCGCTCTTCTTTCCAGAAGAAGTCATCAAGATTCGTGCATTCTTCTGCTAGTGCTCCTACCCAGGCCCAGAGGCCTCATCATGATCAGGGTGGTAGAGGATCTGGTTTTTATTCCCAGTCTCAGGGAAGTGGTGCAAAGGGGCCTTCTTTCCCCGTTTGTAGCAGGTATGGGAAAAATCACCCCGGTGAGTGCTTGGCCGATAAAGAGGGTTGCTTTAGTTGTGGTCAACCTAGACATCGTATCAAAGACTACCCTTCAGCTAGAAAGGGACAAAGAGGTAGGAGTCAGTCTGCCCAGCAGCTTCAGGAGGTAGACCAGCCCATCAGGGCACAACTTCTAGTTCTAGTGGTCAGTGCCAGAACCGTCTTATACTATTTCCTCCTATTAGGATCAGGAGAGTTCTCCAGATGTTGTCACTGGTATGTTGAAAGCCTTCTCTTTTGAGGTGTATGCTTTGTTGGACCCCGGTGCTTCCTTATCTTTTGTCACCTCTTATATATCATGTAAATTCGAAATATGTCCTGAATTGATTTTAGAACCCTTTTGTGTTTCTACTCCGGTTGGGGAGTCAGTCTTAGCCAAAAGAATCTACCAAAATTGCCCTATCTCGGTCCTTCATAGAGTCACTTCAGCGGATTTAGTAGAGTTAGAGATGACTGATTTTGATGTCATTCTTGGTATGGATTAGTTGTATGCATGTTATGATTCTGTTGATTGCCGTACTCGGGTTATCAGTTTCAAGTTTCATAAAATACCCATTTTAAAATGGCAAGGTATCCCCCTTCCTCGAAAGGTCGTTTCATATCTTATCTTAAGGCTAGGAAGATGATTTCAAAGGGGTATGTTTATCACATAGTGCGGGGTTATGGATACGGAGTCCGAAATCCCATCCCTTCAATCTGTTCCTATTATGAATGAGTTTCTGGATGTGTCTTCTAAAGATTTACCACGAGTCCCTCCCGAGCGGGAGATAGACTTTGGGATAGATCTTCTCCAAGATACAAATCCTATCTCTATTCCTCCCTATAGAATGGCTCCCACATAACTTAGAGAGTTGAAAGATCAGTTGCAAGATCTTCTTGATAAAGGTTTCATCAGGCTTAGCATTTCTCCAGGTGGTGCCCCAGTTTTGTTTGTCCGAAAGAAAGATGGTTCTCTTAGAATGTGTATTGATTACCGTCAATTGAACAAGGTCACAATCAAGAATAAATATCCCATTCCTAGGATTGATGACTTGTTTGAACAGCTTCAGGGTGCTAGTTTCTTCTCCAAGATCGACCTTAGATCCGATTATCATCAGCTTCGTGTTAGAGAGTGTGAGAAGACAGTCTTCATGACACGGTATGGTCATTATGAATTTGTTGTGATGTCTTTTGGTCTAACGAATGCTCCTGCAGTCTTTATGGATTTGATGAACCGTTTGTTCAAGCAGTACCTGGACATGTTTGTGATTATTTTCATTGATGACATCCTCATCTACTCTCAGAGCGAGGAGGAGCATGCGGACCATTTGAGGGTTGTGTTGCAAACTCTCAAGGACCGGCTGTTATTTGCTAAGCTTAGCAAGTGTGAGTTTTGGATGCAGTCTGTTGCTTTTCTGGGTCATATTGTGACTAAATATGGTATTTGGGTTGATTCCCAAAAGATAGAGGCAGTAAAGAACTGGCCTAGACTTACTTCCCCATCTGATATTAGGAGCTTTTTGGGTTTGGCTGGTTACTACAGAAGGTTTGTGGAAGGATTTTCTTCCATTGCTTCCCCTTTTACCTGATTGACTCAGAAGAAAGTAAACTTTCAGTGGTCTGACTTGTGTGAGAAGAACTTTTAGGAATTGAAGACTGGATTGACCACAACTCTAGTGTTAGCACTACCCGAGGGCCTAGATGATTTTGTTGTGTATTGTGATGCTTCTAGGATTGGTTTTGGTTGTGTTTTGATGCAGCGTGGTAAGGTGATTGCTTATGCTTCGAGACAACTTAAGACTCATGAGAAGAACTATCCTACTCATGATCTTGAGTTGGAAGCCGTGGTCTTTGCTTTGAAGATTTGGAGACATTACTTGTATGGTGTGCATGTGGATGTATTTACTGATCATAAGAGACTCCAATATGTGTTCACTCAGAAGGAGTTCCTTCCCAGGCACGTGGCTAGAGCTTCCAGGCCACTCTATTTGTCAGCTGTTGGTGAGTCCTCTTAGGTCAAGGACTAGTCATGATATTAGCTCGTGTTAGTTTTTCATTTCCATACTTCGAGTTAGCTAGGGTCTTATCCTAGCAACTCCTTATGTCATGTAGAGGCTTTTAAGACATAGACAATATTTGAGCCCTCGTATGGATCTTGTATTTCTATTTGACTTGATTTGCAACAAAGGAGATGGCTCGAGCTCCTTAAGGATTATGATATGAGTGTGCTTTACTATCCGAGTAAGGCCAATGTTGTGGCAGATGCCTTGAGTAGATTGTCCATGGGAAGTGTGTCTTCCATTGATGATGTGAAAAAGGAATTGGTTAAGGAGGTTCATAGGCTAGCTCGGTTGGGAGTTCACCTTATGGACTCGACAGAAGGTGGTGTGATTGTACAAAATAGTGCTGAATCATCTTTGGTAGCCTAGGTGAAGGAAAAGCAAGATAGGGATCCCATTTTACTTTAGCTTAAGGGTGCAGTTCATCAATAGCGAGTGGAGGTTTTCTCCCATGCGGGATATGGTGTGCTTCGTTATCAGGGTCTCTTATGTATGCCAGATGTAGATAGATTGAGACAGCAGATTCTGACTAAGGCTCACAGTTCTAGATATTCCATTCATCTGGGTTCTACTAAGATGTACCATTATCTACGAGAAGTATTTTGGTGGAACGATATAAAGACATAAACGGGTTTGTGGCTAAGTGTCCCAACTGTCAATAAGTAAAGATGGAGCATCAAAGATCGGGTGGCATGATTCAAGATATTGACCTTCCCACTTGGAAATGGGAAGCCATCACTATGGACTTTATTACTGGTTTGCCTCGTACTCGAAGGCAACATGATTCCATTTGGGTGATTGTCGACCGGATGACCAAGTCATCCCACTTCTTGGCTATTAAGACTACTGATTCAACAGATTACTATGCCAGACTCTACATTTGGGAGATAGTTTGATTGCATGGTGTTCCCTTGTCCATCATTTTTGATAGAGGTCCTCAGTTTACATCTCAGTTTTGAAGATCATTTTAGAAAGGTCTTGGTACTCAGGTGAAGCTTAGCATAAATTTTCACCCTCAGATAGACGGTCAGGCAGCGCGTACTATTCAGACTTTGGAGGATATGTTGAGAGCGTGTGTAATTGATTTCAAAGGTAATTGGGATGATCACTTACCTCTTATCAAGTTTGCCTACAACAACAGCTTTCAGTCTAGCATCCAGATGGCTCCATATGGGGCACTTTATGGCCAGAGATATAGATCTCCTATTGGTTGGTTTGAGGTAGGTGAGGCAGCCTTGATTGGTCCAGATTCGGTTCATGAGACTATGAAGAAGGTTCAGCTTATTAGGGAAAGGTTGAAGACCACTCAGAGTCAACTGAAATCTTATGCGGATGTGAGGAGAAGGGAGTTGGAATTTGAAGTTGAGGATTGGGTCTTCCTTAAGGTGTCACCCATGAAGGGTGTGATGAGATTTGGCAAGAAAGGGAAACTTAGTCCCTATTTTGTAGGTCCTTATCGAATTCTGAGGAAGGTTGGTAATGTTGCTTATGAGTTGGATTTGCCATCAGAGTTGGAAGCGGTTCACCCTGTTTTTCATGTTTCCTTGTTGAAGAAGTGTGTTGGTGATCCGAGCTTGATTGTCCCTTTGGAGGATGTGGGTGTGAAGGATAGTCTCACCTATGAGGAGGTTCCCATGGAGATCCTTGATCGTCAGATTTGGAGGTTGAGGAACAAAGAAGTCGCTTTGGTGAAGGTCCTTTGGAGGAATCAGCTTGTAGAGGGTGCTACTTGGGAAGCGGAAGAGGCCATGAAGGCCAAATATCCTCATCTCTTTCCTTCCGATTCAGTTTCAGCTTAAGGTACTAGCTTTATCCTTAGTATGTCCCTATGATTCTATCCCATCAGTTCCTCTCATGATTCTAGCATGCATCCATGTTTTACGAAGTTAGTCTATCATGTTTTCAAGTTGAAAAGTTCGGTTTTTATGTTTGCTTTTTGATTTCCATGATTCTGCTGCTGGTTGGTCTATTTTTTCTTCAGTTTCCCTTGATTAGTCTTCATTCAAGGATGAATGATCCCAAGGGGGAGATATTATAACACCCCAGAAATCAAACCAGCTATCTAAGTTAAGATCTCAGAAAAATTCCATGTTCTAGGAATGACGGGTTCAAACCACAATCCGTGGTTTGAACCACGGGTCGTGGAATGGAATCATGATTCCTGACTGCTTGGTTCAGCCTCTAGTTTGGAACCACGAGTTAGTTCTATGGACCGTGGTTCACACCACAGGTCCATCCTGTCCACTCGTGGAACACAGATCAGAGAGATAGTAAGTCCTTCGAGTTCCACGACTTGGTTTGATGACTCGTCGTCTGAATGATGACCCATCATTTCGAGTCGTGGTTTGACCCAGAGTGCAGCTAAGCTCCTAGCAATGACGACTCCAAATGATGACTCATCGTTTGTTCTACGGGTTCGTTCGGTTGACCCATAGAAATGTTTCTGCAGACTGCCTAGTCGACCAGGTTCCACGAGTTGGAACCACGAGTCATGGTTCAAACGACGACCTGTGGAACCAACCCGTAGAAGCCGACCTTTTTTAACAGTTTTTCTAAATTAAGTCCTAGGGGTATTTTAGTCATTTCTCACCCTTTTAACACCTAAGTGAGGTCGTTTTGACTATTTCAAGAAGGGTTTTCACCCTTATTATTCTAAGCCCCTTCTAAATCCTTCATTCACCTCCCAAAAAAGAAAATTCTTCTCCAAGCTTCAAGTCTCAAGCTCCAAGTTCAAGCCTCCTAAGTCTTTCCAATTCAAGTGGGTTATCTTTAATCAAGGTATGTGGGTAATCAACAATGGGTTCCTGTCACCCTTGTGCCCAAAACCCCTAATTTAAATTTTGATTTCATGGTCTTCAAATTAGGGTTCTTATCAGATCCTCATGGGTTTTGTTAAATATGGTCTTCTCATGATTTGATTATGAAACTACTATTAAAATTGCATGATTTCATATGGGTTTCTACATGTTAACTCTTATTTCATGAATTAAAGTTTAACCATGGAAATTCCTACATGTATGAAGTTGATTTAAGCAAATTGGATTTTGATAGCATGTTCCTTATGGGTTTTCAAGCACGTGCATGCCTAGTTCCTATATTCTATGAAAATCTATGTATTATGAAATTGAACTAGAGTCATGCAAAGTTTTACAAGTCATGAAGTATGCAAGTTTTCCATGTTATGAAGTATTATGCAAGACAAGGCACCCGATGTTCCATCAATGTTCATGAGTCATTTTATGAACTAACACTCATGAGTAGTATGACGATCCGGGTTATGAACAAGTATGATCAAGTATGACAAGTTATGAACAAGTTTGGAATCCGATATGTCACATGTATGTGAGCATACGTCATATGTTTTGGGAGTAGTATTTAGCATCCAGTTGGACCGGGTGAGAGTACCCAGGGTCCCAGAACTACATGCCCCTGTAGGTTCTAAGTCCCCTCTGTTGGGCATCAAATTTAGTGATCATGCCACATGTCATGCCTCTATACCCTGACAAGGCATATTGGGTTCTTTCGATGAGGCAGATACATCGGACTCCATGTAGCTCAGCATGGTTTATGTCGGTTAAAAGAAACTCCCACATGTTTATTTTCAAGCTTTGAAGTTATATGATTCTATACTATGAAACTTAAGCTTTACTTCATGTTTCACGCTTTATACTTTATATATATTCATGTTCTTTCATTATGTAACAAGTTTATTTTAAGCATGTTTTCAAACTATTTTATCATGATTCATGCATCACTCACATACTCGGTACATCCTATAGTACTGAAGCATATCTTGCGCTGCATCCTTTGATGATGCAAATTTAGGAGTTCCTTCCCAGGCACGTGGCTAGAGCTTCCAGGCCACTCTATTTGTTAGCTGTTGGTGAGTCCTCTTAGGTCGAGGACTAGTCATGTTATTAGCTTGTGTTAGTTTTTCATTTCCATACTTCGAGTTCGCTAGGGTCTTGTCCTAGCAACTTCTTATGTCATGTAGAGGCTTATCAGACATAGACAATATTTGAGCCCTCATATGGATCTTGTATTCCTATTTGTCTTGATTCTACATGTATGTTATTACGACTTTATCTATTATTCTTCTGCTTACCTTTTGTTATGCTTGAGAATGCTATGACCAAGGGTTAGCTTGGGATCCTTGTGTTCCTAAGTCCCGCGTTATGTCTAGGAGGAAACCTCAGGGTGTGACAATCATTGCCAACGGAACTCCTTTTTGGGCTATCCCAAAAGGAACCATCTATCGATCAAATATTTAGTTTGAAGCTCGGATGTGGTTGGATTTTGTATGCACACGACTCATCCCAACTAGTCACACCACTAAAATGACTATAGAGGTGTCCAATCTTATTGCAAATATCATGTCTAGCCTGTTGATAAATGAAGGGGAAATCATTGCTGAACAACTCAACCGAAAAGCTAGATACGAGTCCACCTCCATAGCTTTCCCTGTTCTGATAAGCCTTCTATGCTTCTAGGCAAACTGCCCTCTATTTCGACCATTGGACAAGATAAGACAAGCTACTGAAATGTTTGGCTTGGAAACAAGGTGGGACAAATATGCTCCACATGTCAAAAAGAAATACCTTGGTCACACTCCAAGTGCTTTGGCTAGAAATGCACAGGCTAAGGATATAGCTCATGATCACGTTGATACTTCATCTCCTCCTCATGAAGTTCCAAATACCATACATATGGATCCTTCAGTTGATAATGCTTCGGGTGGGTTACGCAAGTTTGCTAAACTTGTTCACCAAAATGAGAAATGCTTGCACAAGATAGCTATAGACATTCCTAACATGATTCAATCTGCCATCAAATTGGATCTGAAGCCAGTAGTAGCTAGTGTAAGAAAACTTTGTGCTCGAATTGATATCATGGACGTGGATGTTCACGAACTCAGGCAATTGGTACCATAGGCTACGACAAAGACCTCTAATTGGGATCTCAATTTACCGGCCCCAAACTCAATGTCTCCTCCAAGAAATGATAGTGCTCCCGATGATTGGTGCACAGGTTGGGACCTGAATAATGAAGGTACATCTGAGATTCAAGAGGTGGTTGAGCTAATCATACCATCTCCTGATACCATTGTACCACCTACTCTGTAATACTCGAATCCCTCTGACTCTCCTGTCCTGGAATGGAGGTATCAACCTAGGCCCAGCTGGGTTTTACCGCCACCTTTTTATCATGAATTGATGACCATTGAGGATAGATGGTTCGTGGATGGCCGTCTTAGTCCCCTTCAACTTCCATGGGACCCGTCAATTCCCCAAGTGGCACTAGGTGCCTCAGAGTAGGATCTTAGAGGATAAATACAGTTACTCACCCAGTTAGTAGCTACTCAAGTCCAAGGATAGAATTTAGCTACACATAACACTATTCAGGGAGAAACTGCTGGATCCAAAGTTCGTGATTTTCTCAGAATGAATCCCCTAGTGTTTACAGGATCTAGTGTGACAGAGGACCACTCAATAATTTATAGATGAGATCAACAAAATCTTAAGGGTTATGCATATATATGAGACTGAGACTGTTGAATTGGTTTTTTATCAGCTAAAAGATGTCGCCATTTCCTAGAATGAGATGTGGGTTAATTCTAGGGTCCTAAATGCCCCCATTAGTTTGGGAAGAGTTCTCGAGGGCCTTTATGGATTAATTTTTACCTTTAAAGCTCAGGGAAGAGAGGGTGGACGAATTTCTATCCTTACGACACAATAACCTGAGTGTCAAGGAGTATAACATGCGATTTACTCAGTTGGCCAGATTTTCTCCAGAGTTAGTCAACACCTAGAGGGTGAGGATGCATTACTTTATGGGTGGCCTTGGAGATCATTTGATTGAATCTTATAAAATTTTTGCACTAAATAATGATATGTATACTTCTAAACTGATGGCATATGCTCAGCATACAGAGGACCGCATACGTGACCGCATCACAGAGAGATCATAAAAGGAGCAAAGTAAGAGGGCTAGGGCAGTTGTTAGATATCAGGGAAGTGACAAGGCTTCCTCAAGTAGAGGTCCACCTAGGTAGGCTCAATTGGTAGCCCACTTTATAGCTAGTGCTCCAACTCAATCATCGAGGTTCAGACAGGATCAGCGTTAGATTTTGCGGGCACTGGGCCCCTATTATCAGAGAGGTACTAGTCGGGGATTACAACCTCGGCCTACTTGTAGACAGTGTGGCCAATCCCCATTAGGAGAGTGCTTATATGGCTCTACCACTTGTTATGAGTGTGGAGTCGAGGGTCACAAGATGCGTGATTGTCTTAGACTTAGAGTTAAGGGAAGAGGTGATAGATCACCATTTACAGGCTTCACAGGAGCATTCTCTTCCTCAGTAACACCTTCATCTCATGATCCTCAGGCATAGACAGACAAAGGTACATGTAGAGGTAGATGCAGAGGTTATGGTTTGGGAGCTGGCTCAAATCAAATGTATGCATTAGCTAGCTGGCAGGATCAAAAGGCTTCCCCAAATATGGTTACAGGTACCTTATCCATCTTCTCTCATGATATTTATGCATTGATAGATCCAGGGGTGACCCTATCATATGTTACTCCATTTGTTGCTAAGTGATGTGCCGCCATTCTACGACACATTTGACTCCTTTAACTAAGAATAATCGTGAGTTTTTAAGCAACCGTCGTCGTTTTTGATGTTTTTATGTTGGAATTGCAGGAAATAGCGACAAACATAGAAAAGGAAGGAAATACGATCAAAAGAGCGCCACTGGTTAAGAGTGATGGCCACCATGACTGGCCGTCACACATGTGACGGTCCGTCAAGTAGAACGTCAAGTTGAGGCAGCACACTGCCTAGTGGTGACAGCCACCATGACGGGCCATCACACATGTGACGGTCCGTCAAGTAGACCATCAAGTTGAGGCAGCACACTGCCTAGTGGCGACGGCCACTGTGACGGTCCGTCAAGCATGTGACGGTCCGTCACCCAGACCATCAAGTTGAGGCAGTACGCGCGACGAGGATTCCGAACGTTTTTGGGTTTATTTCCTGGACTCCTATAAATACCCTATGTTAGGTTTATTTTATGGTATTCATTACAAATTCATTACCCAATAGTTCTAGGATTATTTTTGAGCGAGAATTCAAGAGAAAAACACTACACAATCACGTTTCTTCTTGATCATCTTGTTCTTGATCGTTCTTGGGATTTTAGACTCTTGTTCTTGAAAAGCTTGAAGCTTGTGTTCATCTCTTTTGTAAGAACTCTTTCTTATTATTATGAATACTATTTCTTTATTCTTTCATTTTGCAAACATGAGTAACTAACTTCCCACAACTAGGGTTGTGGGACCCATGGCAAAAGTAGCAATATAGATTTCGGGTAGCGTAGGGTTCAATCTTTATGTTGTCACGTGGTTAATCATTCACTTACTAACGTTTTCTAGTGGTTGCAAACATTAGAACATGCCTAGGTTTAATTTGCTTGAGTAAAGAGATTAAAACCGGGAAATTTGATTAACTACAAGGATTCGAGACTACCAACTCTCGTCTCATGATTAATGCTGTAATTAGATTAATCTACTTGATGTTTAGGATTGAAATAATAAAGTTCACTTTTTCAAGTTCGAGAGAATTGAAAAGGAAATTTGTCTAATTGGTTGAGAAACATTTAGACGACACCATGAATTCAATCACATCGTGATATGCATATAGAGAGAACCCGATTAAGCCTTGAGTCGAAATTGTTACGATGCCATGGTGAACATTTCCCTAGTTCACTCTTATATTGATTATTAATCGCACATTATGATTTGCTTTGGTTAAATATTGTTCACACAACACCCCCAATTTACCGGAAACTATCGACTACTAGTCATTTAATTCACTATCGATTTAATTTGCACCTTATTCCCTGTGGGATCGACCCCAACCTTAGTTGGGTTCTATATTTGACAGCGACCGCTTACGCTTCGTATTTGGAGTCGTAATTTGGGCGTATCAAATTTTGGCGCCGTTGCCGGGGAATACGGTTGTTTATTAAGTCTTGTGTGTTTATTTGACTCTTAGTCATATTTCCTAATTTTACTTTTATTTGTTATTTTTGTTTATTACAGGGTACTGAGTTGTGCATGCCAAGTACCCGACGCTCGGGTGAACCAATATTACCCTACGACCCCGAGCTCGCAAGAACGCTAAGGCAAACCATGGCTGCACAACAAACGGAGGCAGCAAGGCTCGCTGCAGAACAACAGGCTCAACAGGATCAGCATCATTTGAATGCTGAAGATATAGAGGATGACACTGCATTAGACGGAGTTGGGGCTACGGGCGCCATTATTCTTCCTCCACTAGCGCCCGGGGCCAAGTTCAACATAACTAGCACAATGCTCCAGCTGTTGAACTTAAAGGGACTGTTCCGTGGTATGGCTGGTGATGATCCAAACCGGCACCTGATGAATTTCGTGGGTATCTGCAAGTCGTTTGAATTGCCTGGAGTAAGTCAGACCGCTATCAGACTCAGGTTGTTTCCATTGTCTCTATCTGATGAGGCAGCATTATGGTTGATAGAGCTAACCCCCGACTCTATCGCAACTTGGGGAGAGTTGAAAGGAGCTTTCCTAGAAAGGTTTTTTCCTCCCTCTAGGATGATATAGTTGAGGGATGAAATTAGCAATTTTAGACAATAACCTCATGAGGCGTTACATCAGACGTGGTTGCGGTTCAAGAAGAAGCTGACACAATGCCCAAACCATCAGTTGACCGACAACTTCCTGATGCAGACATTTTATAGGGCACTAAATTCGGCTACCAAGCCGACACTAGATAACGCAGCAGGTGGAGCGTTTATGGGCCTCACTTTTATCGATGCCACAACTATTCTGGACTGGCTCACTAAAACCAACAAGGCATGGCATACACGGGACACCGAGATGGCTACTAGCACTCATGCAATCGGTATGTCAGCAGAACAACGCAGGAGAGAGGAAGAGCGGGATCAAGATATGGCCCATCTGAAAACACTAATGGACCTTCTGAAAAAACATTTGCTGTCAGGAGACATGGAGAAAGTGAAAGTTGTGGGTTCCCAAAGTAGAGCAGCAGAGTTTGAGTCTGAGGAGGAGGCGAATTATTTGGGGGGTTTCCAGGCTAATGGCCAGGGAAACCAAGGTCGGAACTATCAGAAGGACAACTACTATGAAAAAGCTGGCTACAGAGACCGTGATCAGGGGAACTGGATGAATAAAACTGATAGAGGTGGGTTGTACGTACCACCTGGTAACTGAGAAAGAAGTAGCAATGATACAGGGACGTTCAAGTTAGAGAATATGATGGCAAAGATGTTGTTGAAGGTGGAATCTACTGACTCCGGAGTCAAGGAAATGAAATATGAATTATCATCATTGAGTCAGTTGGTTAATTCTCATTCCACCTCAATCAAGCAGTTAGAGCAGCAAATGAGTCAAGTCTCGGTGTCTCTAAATCAAAGGAAAGCTGGAACATTGCCGAGTGACACCATTCAAAATCCGAGAAACGACGGAAATTGTATGGCAATCACCACCAGAAGTGGTAAGACGTTATCAGAATCACCTCCGGAAATTCAGACCCAGAAAGGTAGCGTTGCTGAGAAAGAAGAGTTAGTAGATGGTGAAAATATGGTCGATGAGGGTGTGAAAGGGTCTGTTGAAAAACCCGGCGCGGAAGAAGATGCTACTCAAGTGCTCACGGATAAAAGCAAGGAAGTTGAAAAACTCCCAACTATGATGCCTCGGCCACCACCTCCCTTCCCACAGCGGTTTAAGAAGAAAGTGGAAGATAGAAAGTTCTGAACTTCATGACCATGCTCAAACAGATATCAGTAAACATCCCTCTGGTGGATGCGCTTGAACAAATGCCCGGTTATGCCAAGTTCATGAAGGACTTGATCACAAAGAAGAGGTCGGTAAGTTTTGAACCGGAAGACAACCTCCACCATTGTAGCACCATTTCATCAAGGTCGCTGGTCCAAAAGAAAGAAGACCCGGGTGCGTTCACTATTCCTTGCACCATAGGGAAGTTTAACTTTGCCAAGGCTCTTTGTGACTTGGGGGCTAGCATAAACTTGATGTCGTTAGCCATCTACCGACAGTTGGGCTTAGGAGCCCCCAAATCGATGACTATGAGGTTATTGATGGCTGACAGATCGGTGAAACGCCCGGTTGGTATTTTGTATGATGTACTTGTGAAGGTGGGAAAGTTCATATTTCCGGTAGACTTCGTGATTTTGGACTGCGAAGTGTACTTCAAAGTCCCTATTATTTTGGGATGATACCTTCTTGGCAACCGACAGAGTATTGGTAGATATGGAGAGCAACGAGTTGACTTTCAGGTTGAACGATGAGGTAGTGAAGTTTAATGTGTGCAGATCAATGAAGCAACCAAGGGACATGAATGTCGTCTCGGTTATTGATGTTGTTGCAGAATCTGATGTGATCATTTCTGTTAAAGAGAGACTTGCGGTAGAGACATTGGCAGCAGTTATGATGAATTTTGATGATGATGGCGTCGAAGATTATGAGGAAATTGTAAATGCTATGGTTGGAATGGGGTCATATGGTTACGCCCCAAAGAAATTGGATCTCGATTTAAAGAACAGACCAACACCTCTTGCAAAGCCTTCTATTGAGGAAACGCCGGTATTAGAGTTGAAAAAGTTGCCAGGCCATCTGAAGCATGCATTTCTAGGTGACAAAGATACCTTACCGGTAATCATCGTGTCAGACCTTGTGCAATCTCAAGTTGAAGCGTTATTATCCACTCTGAGGAGACACAAGAGAGCAATCGGCTGGACCATTGCAGATATTATTGGTATCCCACCAGGTATTTGTACTCATAAGATACAGCTAGAAGAAAATTGCACTCCCACCACCGAGCACCAGCGGAGACTGAATCCGCCAATGCAAGAGGTGGTGAAGAAAGAGATCATCAAATGGCTCGATGCTGGAGTGGTTTACCCAATCTCTGATAGCAAATGGGTAAGCCTAGTGCAATGTGTTCCTAAGAAGGGAGGAATGACTGTGGTAGCAAATGACAAAAATGAGCTGATTCCATTAAGACCTGTCACAGGCTGGCGAGTCTGTATGGATTACCGGAAGCTAAACTCCTGTACTCTCCGTGATCATTTCCCCATGCCCTTTATGGATCAGATGCTGGATAGATTAGCTGGAAGAGGTTGGTATTGCTTTTTAGATGGATATTGGGGGTACAACCAAATATCTATCGCCCCGGAAGATCAGGAGAAGACCACGTTCACTTGTCCCTATGGTACGTTTGCTTTTAGACACATGCCCTTTGGTCTTTGCAATGCTCCTGCAACCTTCCAAAGATGCATGATGTCTATCTTTTCTGATATGGTGGAGAACACATTGGAAGTCTTCATGGATGACTTTTCGGTAGTGGGTGATGCATTTGATGATTGCTTGGCTAATCTGAGTCAGGCGTTGCAAAGATGTGAAGAGTCAAACCTCGTGCTAAATTGGGAGAAATGCCATTTCATGGTGAAAGAAGGCATTGTATTAGGACACAAAATATCTATGAGAGGTCTAGAGGTGGATAGAGCCAAGATTGAAGTCATCGAGAAACTACCTCCACCCATTTCAGTAAAGGGTGTGAGGAGTTTTCTTGGTCATGCCGGTTTCTACCGAAGGTTCATCAAAGATTTCTCTAAGGTTGCTACCCCATTGTGCAAGTTGCTTGAAAAGGAGACGAAGTTTATATTTGATGCTGAGTGTTTGAAGGCGTTTGAATGCCTGAAAGAAAAGTTAGTGGATGCTCCTATTATAATTGCCTCGGATTGGTCCAAACCGTTTGAAGTAATGTGCGATGCGAGTGGTGTAGCGCTTGGAGCTGTTCTGGGACAGAAGCGAGACAAACCTTTTCACCCCATTTATTATGCTAGTAAAGCATTGAATGGGGCGCAAAAGAACTACACAGTGACAGAACAGGAGCTGCTGGCTGTTGTATACGCCTTTGAGAAATTCAGAGCATACTTACTTGGTACAAAAATGGTGGTGCACACTGATCACACAGCCTTGAGGTATCTGATGACCAAAAAGGATGCAAAACCTCGACTAATCCGATGGGTGCTATTGTTGAAGGAATTTGACTTTGAAGTCAAAGATCGGAAAGGGTGTGAGAACCAGGTAGCGGATCATCTGTCCAGGTTTGAGAGGGAAGAGAACATAATAGAGGAACCAGAGATTGATGATGCATTCCCGGATGAGCAGGTGATGGCTGCGTCACGTGATATGGTGCCTTGGTACGCTGATTTCGCAAATTATGCAGTGAGTGACATGATCCCGGAAAATTTGAACTTCCACCAGAAAAAGAAGTTTCTCCATGATGCAAGTAAGTTTTTTTGGGATGAGCCGTATTTATTCCGGTTGTGTGCTGACAACATAGTGAGGAGATGTGTACCGGAAGCGGAAATGACAAGCATCTTGCAAGCTTGCCATTCGTCCCCAGTTGGAGGACATCATGCGGGTAATCGAACCGCTCGAAAAATCTTACAGTGTGGTTATTAGACTCATATGAATTTGCCAAGTTCTGTGATCAATGCCAACGAAGAGGAGCAATCTCTCGCCGACAAGAGCTACCCATGTCCACTATTTTGGAGGTTGAATTGTTCGACGTATGGGGAATAGATTTCATGGGCCCTTTTGAAAGTTCTTACGGGAACCGCTACATCTTGATAGCGGTGGATTATGTGTCAAAGTGGGTAGAGGCGGTTGCTTTGGCCGATAACGAAGGGAGAAGTGTGGTGGCGTTCTTAAAAAGAAACATCTTTGCTCGGTTTGGCACCCCTCGTACAATCATCAGTGATGGAGGTTCACATTTTTGTAATAAGGTGTTCCGGGCTGCTCTAGCAAAATATGAAGTGAAGCAACACAAGGTAGCCACACCTTATCACCCCCAAACCAGTGGGCAAGTCGAGGTGTTAAACCGGGAGATTAAAGAGATCTTGGCTAAGTCTGTGAAGGTGAACCAGCGAGATTGGGCGAGGAAGCTGGATGACGCACTCTGGGCGTACCGAACAGCGTTTAAGACGCCAATAGGTATGTCTCCTTACCAATTTGTTTTTGGTAAAGTGTGTCACTTGCCTGTGGAACTTGAGCACAAGGCCCTTTGGGCGCTCAAAAAGTTAAATCTCAGTTGGAAAGAGGCATCGGAACTAAGGTTGGAACAATTGAATGAGATGGACGAGTTCCGATTGTGAGCATATGAGAGGTCCGCTCTCTACAAGGAGCGAATGAAGCTGTACCATGACAAGAAGATTGAGAAAAGGGAGTTCAAAGTAGGGGACTTGGTATTGTTGTTCAACTCCAGGTTCAAATTATTTCCTGGGAAACTCAAATCCAAATGGTCCGGACCACTCAAAGTACACCAAGTGTTCCCATCCGGTGCGATCGAACTCGAAAATAATGATGGTGAGTTGTTCAAAGCCAATGGGCAGAGGGTAAAGCAATATCTGGGCTACCCGGAGGAGGTACATGTTCTGTCTCTGGTGTATCTTGATGAAGTCTGAGTAATCAAGACACCCGCATCGTGCCGCGACGTTAAATCAGGCGCTGTATGGGAGGCAACCCATAAATTGTTGTTGTAGTATAGTCTTAGAAAAATTGATTTGTTAGAATTGGTTAATTTGTTCGCTGAGTGTGCAGGTACAAAAAGTGGACGTAACAGCGTATTCTATCTAAGAGTGAGTACGACGGACCGTCACTACGGACCGTCACATGTTGACAAAATATTCATAACGACTGGTTAAGAGTGACGGTGTGAGTAACGGACCGTCAACAAGTTGACGGACCGTCATCTCAGACCGTCACCCATAATCCTCACAAGGGCTCACTGCCTAATTGTTACGCCCCAAGTGACAGACCGTCGAGTCTTTAACGGACCGTCACTCCAGGTAGCGCATCAGGTAAGTTTTCTTTATTTATTTAAGTGCGACCCGTCCGAATATATAAAAAAAAATAAAAAAATTTTCATCTTCATCATCTTCCCACTCATCTTCTACTCTCAAAGCCCAAAACCTCCATTAAAATTTAAATCCTCTTTTCCCCAAGCAAGTCCCACATCCCCATTGTCCTTTCTCCACCTTGTTCAAAATGCAAGAAACCACAAAGTTCCCGCTAGTTGTCCATCGGTTCATATAACTCAAAAAGGGAATAGCGATTTCTTCTTACTAACAAAATCAAGGTATGTTGCTAAACTCTTCATAGTTGGATTTAGTGAGTAACACGGGGCGAATTATTGGAGGTGTAGTCGGGCGAATTGTTGGGTTTATGTATTTGTGAAATTATATATAGGTTGTTGGGTATGAGTGGTATTGTTGTTTGAAATCGTAAGTTCGACATGGGTGAAGTCTTGAGTAACCCATGAACTTAATTACTTGATGGGTGGTGACATTATGAAATCAAATCCCACAAAAAAATAGCAATACCCCGAATTGAGCACAAGGTGTTCGATGAAATGCCCCAAAGAAGGAGAAAACTCGCTGTCTAGCAATGACGGTCGGCGTGACGGCCCGTCACACCTGTGATGGTCCATCAGCCAAGCCGTCAACAATAGACAGTTCACTGTTTTAGAGTGACGGTCGGTGTGACGGTCCGTCACACCTGTGACGGTCCGTCACCCAAACCGTCACTCCGAGACAGTAGGTATCGTTGAGTGTGTTCTTGTTCTCACATGTTTGAACTTGTTCACGTGCAGGTACATGGCACCCAAACAACAACCGCCTCGCGGTCAAACACAAAAGAAGAAAGAAAGGATCGCTACAACTCGGACCCTAATTGATGAATCGAGTAGCGAAGAAGAAATAGTTGCATCCCCAACTTACCAAACTAGGCTAGTTAAACGAAGAACCACCCAAGTCTCCCAGTCTGAAGAGGAGAGTGGTTCATCTAGCAGTGAGTCGGGGAGCGATAGTGGATCAGATGAAAGTGGTAGCTCCAGCCCCAATCCGGAGGATGTAGGCGGTCCTGAAAACATTGCAGGGAGTGCACCCATGGACAGAGAGTCGATCCGGTGGGCACTTAACGATGCTCAGAAGCACTATCTTGACGGTCTTACCAAAACGATGTCAAGAAGACACAAAAGACCGATAGCCGAAGAAGTTCAAATCATGACCACGGATCTGCCCGAATACCCAGTTCTTCAGTCACAGTTTCAGAGGTATCAGCTCGAGTGGATGAGCTCGCCACCGAGATTCTATTATCCAGAACTAGTCTGGGAATTCTATGCCAACTATTTGGCACTGTTGGAGAGCAGATGTGAACCAGGAAAAGGGGTTAAAACAACACCAAGGCAGGACAGGGTGCCAGTTCGGGGTAAACAAGTGGACATCTCACGGGAAATGATCAACAGAGCCCTCTTTGGCCCTGAATACATCCCTCCACCTGATATGCCAGAGTTTCATGACAAGATTTCCAACGCCTACTCACAGAGACCATGGTTAGCCTGAACATTGACTGATGACTCACCATCTTGGCTAACTCAGAGGGGACGGATATCGAAGCAATCACTAAGATTCGTAGCCAAGTTTTGGTAGGCGGTTGTGCGGCTCAGGTTATTTCCAACAGGAGGAGATACTAATTTTGATGAGGGAAGAGCCATCCTTGTGGCAAGCTTGATAGCCGGGTACATCATCAACTTCAGAATGATAATTGCAGATGAGATGCAGACCCGGGCCATAAAAATTACTTCTTCGCTGCCGTTCCCGTGTCTAGTTACTGAGTTATGCAGGCGTGCAGAGGTGCCAATATGGGATGGTATTGATAAGCAAGTGACAGCGTCATCAAAACACAATATTGACAAATCAAGGGATGACACTAAGTTTGAAGTGAGGGTTCACAAGCCTCAGATCTTCGAAGAGCCAACCATAACAACCTCCGAGGCAACCGACACCCCATCAGGCACTGAAATGCCACTTGCAGTGTTTGATCCGAGAACTTCACAGACAACGGGAGCTACTGCTGAAAGCTCTGGCACTGCGTCAAGGCCTCCTCTACCACCAGAATATCACATGAACCCCCGAAATTTTGCTAAGATGGTGCAAAAGCAAAAACAGTTGGATAAATAAATTGCTGCATGGACGGACTTGTTTAAACCCACCATTGATGAAGCAATACGAGAGGCTCTGAAGCCATTTGAGGGGCTGCGTGCAAGGGTAGATGCGATGGAAACCCAGATGGATGCAAGGCTAAATGAAATGAGTATCCCGGACCTGGCGAGATTTGATGCGGAGCTAAAGAAGGTGAAAAATGATATCACAGTCCTCAAGTAAGAAAAAGCGCTTTATGAGGAGACTTCGGAGTTCTTGGACTTGGACGAAGAAACCACGATTGTGGATTTGATGGGGCTGCCTCTGAAAATTAGTGAACCCCAAGTAGGTGAAAGTGGGGTAAAGAAATCAAAGAAGAGGAAGCACAAAAAGATATCAGCTGAGGAGGACGAGTTAGAGGTCTCGAAGTAGCGGTCGGTAATACATGAGCAGCTGCGACAGGAAAGAGTGCGTGCCTAAGCAGGTGGGGCATCTTCCAGTGCTGTATCGGAGTCTGAAAAGACCCCAGATGATTATGAGCCGCGTACGGAAACCTAGGTTTCCCAGGTACCCCTATTCCTTTATTCTGAATATTTGTTTCCTTGAACATTGAGGACAATGCTAAATTCTTTTGTTAGGGGTAGGAGTACCACCACCGGAGGTTTTTGTTGCCGTGTTTCTTTTCCTCCGGTGTGCTATCTAGTAGAACCGGCATGTTTAGGTTGTCGTTTAAATTTTAAAAATTGTGATGTCCGTAGCAAGCATGGCTTTTTGAAAATTTAACTAAAAAGAACCCCCTCTGAAAAAGATTTTGTACTTATGCTTGAAATGATTGACTGTCTGGATCCTTGGATGTCATTGTGTGGTTATGATTGGAATAAGTAGGCTTAAGCCGAGTTGTTGTCTTGATAGTTGGTAGTGGTATGGTTCTTGGTGCCAAGTGTGTGTGAGTATATTGTTATAAATTCTTACTCTGTGCATGCATCTAGAACTTGCCCGGTCTATTTTGTTAAGTTTGAAGTTGGTTGCTTAGGAAAGGATCACAGGCCCTTTTTGTGTATAGTCCACTTAGCCTATAAGACCGTCCAAATGTAAATAATCCCTTTGATCCCTATTTGAGCCATAATTGACCCTGTTCTTTCAATAACCAGTCACCGTTCCTTGTTTAAACTTTGAATCACTATTTTGGCCCTGGTCCTTCCTTGGACATCGTGCACCTCAACTCAGGCAATCAGCCTAAGTTGAGGGTGGCTACTATAGAGGTCAATGATAAGAAAATTAGGAGGGATAAGATTGGTTGTGAATAGAATGAAAACTCCGGGTGTGTGTCTAAGAAAAGAAAGAAAAAGAAACGAAAAGGAGATGTAAAAGAACGAAAAAGAAATAAAAAGAGTTGTCAAAATAAAGAGGCCGCACCTGTAGCTAGAAACAAGGGAATAAAGAGGTGAATAAGGATGGACAAAGTAAAGTTATGTGGAAATAGTAGGTCGGTGATTCCAAGGAGGGTTTAGTCACTATTCCCCAAACGTATCCTACCTACACTCGAAGCCTCATTACAAGCCAAAACAAGTCCTGTAGTGATCTCGAGCGGCTTTCTAAAGAACTGAAATAGAATAGTAAGGGCAAGCCTATGGCATCACATGTGCACTGTTTGAAATCGTTTGTGAGTGCGAGCGTCTTACCTAGTCCTAAATTCTATGTGTGGGACTTCTTTGTGGTGAGGGCACCAAGATCTCTGTATTATCTATTGACTGTTAGGATAGCCGCGCGTGTGTATGCATAATGTTCTATCATATCGGAATGACATGTTTGGATCCTTTCAAGTTAATGTTGCATACATTTGTGTGCTACCGGGGGGTGGCTTGATTAAAAATTTGATGAACTGTTGAAGGGCCATGATTTGCTAGTGACACGAGTCTTAGTTAATTCGTCTTTTTATTTTTGTTGTCATGTTGCTTGAGGACAAGCGAACATTTTAAGTTAAGGTGTTGATGTGCCGCCATTCTATGGCACATTTGACTCCTTTAACTAAGAATAATCGTGAGTTTTCAAGCATCCGTCATCGTTTTTGATGTTTTTATGTTGGAATTGCAGGAAATAGCGACAAACGTAGAAAAAGAAGGAAATACGATCAAAAGAGCGCCACTGGTTAAGAGTGACGGCCACCATGACTGGCCGTCACACATGTGATGGTCCGTCAAGTAGACCATCAAGTTGAGGCAGCACACTGCCTAGTGGTGACGGCCACCATGATGGGCCATCACATGTGTGACGGCCCGTCAAGTAGATCGTCAAGTTGAGGTATTACACTGCCTAGTGGCGACGGCCACTGTGACGGTCCGTCAAGCATGTGACGGTCCGTCACCCAGACCATCAAGTTGAGGCAGTACGCGCGACGAGGATTCCGAACATTTTTGGGTTTATTTCCTGGACTCCTATAAATACCCTATGTTAGGTTTATTTTATGGTATTCATTAAAAATTCATTACCCAATAGTTCTAGGATTATTTTTGAGCGAGAATTCAAGAGGAAAACACTACACAATCACGTTTCTTCTTGATCATGTTGTTCTTGATCGTTCTTGGGATTTTAGACTCTTGTTCTTGAAAAGCTTGAAGCTTGTGTTCATCTCTTTTGTAAGAACTCTTTCTTATTATTATGAATACTATTTCTTCATTCTTTTGTTTTGCAAACATGAGTAACTAACTTCCCACAACTAGGGTTGTGGGACCCATGGCAAAAGTAGCAATATAGATTCCGGGTAGCGTAGGGTTCAATCTTTATGTTGTCATGTGGTTAATCATTTACTTACTAACGTTTTCTAGTGGTTGCAAACATTAGAACATGCCTAGGTTTAATTTGCTTGAGTAAAGAGATTAAAACCGGGAAATTTGATTAACTACAAGGATTCGAGACTACCAACTCTCGTCTCATGATTAATGCTGTAATTAGATTAATCTACTTGATGTTTAGGATTGAAATAATAAAGTTCACCTTTTCAAGTTCGAGAGAATTGAAAAGGAAATTTGTCTAATTGGTTGAGAAACGTTTAGACGACACCATGAATTCAATCACAACGTGATATGCATATAGAGAGAACCCGATTAAGCCTTGAGTCAAAATTGTTACGACGCCATGGTGAACACTTCCCTAGTTCACTCTCATATTGATTATTAATTGCACATTATTATTTGCTTTGGTTAAATATTGTTCACACAACACCCCCCAATTTACCGGAAACTATCGACTACTAGTCATTTAATTCACTATCGATTTAATTTGCACCTTATTCCCTGTGGGGTCGACCCCAACCTTAATTGGGTTCTATATTTGACAGCGACCGCTTACGCTTCGTATTTGGAGTCGTAATTTGGGTGTATCACTAAGGAGTTTGGAATAGAGCCAGAGTTATTACGTGAGCCATTTGCAGTATCGACTCCAGTAGGAGAGTCTATTATAGCTAGAAGGATCTATTATGATTTCCTAGTAACAAAATATGGCCATGGTTCATTGTCTAACTTGATAGAGCTAGAAATGGTTGATTTTGATGTCATTATGGGAATGGATTGGTTGTCCTCTTGTTACACTACAATTGATTGCCAAGCTAAAATTGCCCGATTCTATTTCTCAAGTGGCTAATCTGTGAATGGAAATGGAATATTATGATGCTTAGGGGAATGTTTATTTCCTATCTTAAGGTGAAGAAGCTTATAGAAAAAGGGTGTTTATATCACCTTGTACAGGTCAGAGACCTTGAAGCTGAGAAATAGGTGCGAACTATTCAGTCTGTACCCGTTGTGAATGAATATCCAGATGTGTTTCCTGTTGAACTTCCTAGATCACCTCCAGTTAGGGATATTGAATTTGGTATCGATATAGATCTCGGTACCCAACCTATATCCATTCCACCTTATAGAATGGCACCAGCAAAGTTAAAAAAGCTAAATGAGCAGTTGAAAGATTTACTTGACAAATGTTTTATTTGTCCTAGCATATTGCCTTGGGGTGCTCCAGTACTATTTGTAAGTAAGAAGGATGTCACGATATGAATGTGTATAGATTAAAGGCAGTTGAATAAAGTGACAGTAAAGAATAAATACCCACCCCCTACCTAGAGTAGATTATTTATATGATCAGTTGCAAGGAGCTAAATATTTTTCAAAGACTGACTTAAGGTCTGGTTATCACTAGTTGAGGATATGCAAAGTATATATTCCAAAGACAACCTTCAAAACTAGATATGGGCACTTTGGGTTCCTTGTCATGTCAATTGGACTAAAGAATGGCCCAACAACCTTTATAGATATGACAAATAGGGTTTTTAAACCCTCTCATGATATGTACATAATTGTATTCATAGATGACATCTTAATTTATTCACGTGATGAAGCAAAGCATACAAATCATATCAAATCAGTGCTATAGACTCTTAAAGAGCACTGGTTATATGTCAAGTTTTCTAAATGTGAGTTCTGGATTAACTCAGTGGCTTTTCTTGGCTATGTAGTCTCTGGTAAAGGTATTAAAGTTGACTTTAAAAAGATAGAGGTTGTGAAGAGATGGCCTCCACCTACCACTCTAACAGAGGTACATAGTTTCTTGGGGCTCACTGGTTATTACAGGAGATTTATGGAGTGATTTTCCTCTATTTCTGCCCTATTGACTAAATTAACGCTGAAAGCAACTAAATTTCAGTGGTCAGAGCTTGTGAAAGAAGCTTTCAAGAGCTGAAAGATAAATTAACTACAACTCTAGTATTATCCTTATTGGAGGGCACAGAAGGGTATGCAATTTATTGTGATGCTTTGGGTGTTGACGTGGGATGCGTCTTGATGCAACATGGGAAGGTTATAGCATTTTCTTCTCAAAAATTGAAAAAGCATGAGCATATCTACCCCTCTCATGATTTTGAGTTGGCAGTAGTTGTATTCACACTTAAGATTTGGCACCACTATTTGTATGGGGTACCTATTGACATACTTACAGATCATAAGAGTCTCCAATATCTTTTCTAGCAAAAGGAGTTGAATTTAAGGTAGAGGAGGTGGCTAGAGTTGCTGTAAGACTACAATGTCAATATTCTCTACCACCTAGGTAAAGCTAACATTGTAGCGGATGCTCTCAGTCGTGTGTCTATGGGAAGCCTAGAACATTTACCACCCGTTCAACATGAAGTAGTATGAGATGTTCACAGATTAGCCAGTCTAGGGGTTTGACTTCTAGGTTCTGAAGGTGGAGGTATGGTGGTGCAAAATACTATAGAGTCATTATTAGTGGCGTTAGTGAAAGAAAAACAATATGATGATCCCTTATTTCTCTTGTACAGAAAAAGGTATTCAACAATATAAAATTTTAGCATTTGAGATGGTAGGAGATGGTACCTTAAGGTGCCGAGAAAGATTATGTTTTCCCAATGTAGATGGTCAAAGACAAAAGATAATGGCTGCAACATATTGTTCTCTGTATTCCATTTATCTATGTTCTATACAGATGTACCATGACCTTAAAGAGATCTACTGGTGGAATGACATAAAAAGGGATATAGCGTAGTTTGTAGCACAATGCTCCAACTGTCAGCAGGTGAAAGAAGAACATCAAAGTCCCGGTGGTTTGGCTAAAACAATGAATATTCCAGTGTGGAAATGGGAGGCCATTAACATGGATTTTGTTACAGTTTTGCCTTTCTCATTTCATAAGCATGACTCAATTTGGGTGATTGTTGCTCAATTAATGAAACAACTCACTTATTACTAGTTAAGTCTACTAGATCTGCAGAAGATTATGCCAAGCTATATATAAGAGAGATTCTTTGCTTGCATGGAACTCCAATATCTATTATTTCAGGTAGAGGTGCCTAGTTCACAGTATATTTTTGGAGGTCATTCCAGGAGAGTTTGGGTGCACACATGAACTTTAGCACCACATTCCATCCATAAACAGATGGCCAAGCTGAGTGCACTATTCAAACACTCGAAGATATGTTAAGAGTATGCGTCCTAGACTTTAAAGGCAATTGGGATGATCATTTGCCCCTGATAGAATTTTCCTATAATAATAGCTATCATTCCAGCATCGACATGGATCCATTTGAAGCTCTTTATGGGAAATATTATAGATCACCTATTGGTTGATTTGATATAGGTGAGACTCAAATATTGGGACCAGATCTTATCCATCAAGCAGTTGAAAAGGTAAAACTAATACATGAGCAGTTGAAGAGCGCTCAAAGCCGATAGAAATCTTATATAGATGTGCAGTGGATGACACTCAAAAGCACTCTCCCGAAGGAGGTGGTAGCGATCATCAAGTAAAACAATAAGTAACCCAATGGGATATCGGGGTCTAATCCACAGAGAATAATATAAAGGCAATTGAGAAAATAAGGAATTAAAGTAGCTTACTAGAGTTCAAAGAGTAAAAAGAAATAAAATGATTGGGGGGTTTTGTTTGAAATCGAGAATTGCAATATAAAAGATCAGTTGACCACACCAACGACCTTCTCGATACAAGGAAAGTAAGGGATATTCGAGAATGGGAATTAATTCAAATCCGTATGATCCATTACAAATTAATTAAATACTTACTAATCAATCATGGGTCAATTAAAATAAGCTTTAGAATCTCAAGTATCCACCAATATCTCTCGATAATTGGTGAATATTTCTAAACTAGTTCTTTCGAATCTAACTAAGTATTAATAAGGATATTCCAATTATGGAAACACTAGGATTTATCTATTTCTAGTCCCAAATCCTTAAATTAAGGTTTAACGCATCAAGTTAGTGCTAATTAACCTTTCCTCAACTGTGATTCACTCTTTCAATCCAAATCAAAGTAAAAGAGGCAAGTCCAAGAGTTGATAACTCCTTTTAGAATTCAATTCAAGCACAAGATTAATTAGATAATCAAAGACCCAATTCATAAATTAGAAAAAATTTAATTAATTATAAAAGCACACGACAAGAATTCAAACCCACATATTGTTTATCTGTAACACAATATCCAAATCTAAAATCAACAACTACACCTATAATTCTAGTAATACAAAGCAAGAGTTAAAGAAAGGAACTAAGAATTTTACAATAAAAGCATCCAATCTTCACTCAAATGGTGTAGGGTGTTGAACTTGCTCTCCAAGATTCCAAAGATAGGTATCTCTATGGCAAAAGATCAATAATTATTCTCCTAAAATGGCAGGGAGCTCTTTTATAGGGATTAGGGTTTCTAAAGATATGAATTTCCAACACTGCTTAGCTGCTGCCGCTTCCTTCTTCGCCTACATGGGTGGTCTGTCGCATACGTAAAGGGTCTATGTCTGGTTGACCTTCATGTACGTGGGTAGTCCACCGCGTGCACAGTGCTCTGACGAAGTTGACCTTTACTTACGCGGCTGGCCCACCATATCCGTGAAGGCCAGGTTAGCTGCAAGTCAAATACTTCTCCGAATAGCTCCATTTTGACTTGTTTTCACTAAAATCCTTCCCAATCACTTCTAAATCATATAAACGTGTAAAGTAGAAGTAAATCATGTCATATGCACTATTTTATCTCAATTAAGATAGCAAAGGTATAAGATTAAGGTCTAAATAAGTAGGTAGAATACCAACTTATCAACAACATAGAGATTTAGAGTTCCAAGTTGATGACTGGGTATTCTTGAAGGTATCGCCTATGAAGGAATTTATGCGATTTGGCAAGAAAGGTAAGTTTATACCTAGATATATTGGTCCTTATAGAATCCTAAAAAGAGTTGGCTAGGTAGCCTAAGAGGTAGATTTACCTCCAGAGTTAGCAGCAGTGCATCCAATCTTTCACGTGTCTATGTTACATAAATGCTTAGCATATCCTTCTCAAGTTATCCCTATAGAGGGTATAGAACTCTCAGAAGAGTTATCATATGAAGAAGTCCCAATGGACATACTAGATAGATAGATCAGAAAATTGAGAATGAAAGAAATAACTTCGGTTAATATCCTATGGAAAAGTCAGAATATAAAAGAATCCACGTGGGAAGCATAGGCTGATATGAGGGCCAAGTATCCTCACTTATTCCAGGAATAACCAGAAGGTTCTTAAAGTCATTACTCCTTTCATTCGAGTATCAAATTTAGTCATACTTGTTAATACTCCTTGATACGTGCCTATGATTCGAGAGTTCCACGTGTTCCTCAAAGTTGAGATGTCAAGGTAACAAAGTATAAGGTAATCTATATCAATTACTATAGTTTCATTCGTATAAGAATGAGTGGAGACTCATGTATATATGTTGAATATTATTTCCTTGTTGTGTCGCTCTATGAAGTGTATAATATGTGTTTTGGTTTGCTGACAGGTTTTGGATAGGCTAGTTTACAAAGGAAACTCTGGTGAAATTTTTGGAAAATGGTAGAGTTAGAATAATATTGAGTTGTATCCTTCTTTCTAGGACGAATGATCCAAAGGGAGGATAATATAATGCCCCAAACTTAAGATATGTGTGCAACTCGCAAACGCCAAGGAATCAATATGAACCACGAGGGTAAAATTGTAAATGGATAATTATACCATGGAAAACTTATATTGAGCATTGGAAGTGCTAGACCAAGGTTTGAGACCAAACGGATATTTGAAACAAAAGTTAAAGTTGAAGGGTTCATTATGGTAGAGTACTTCAAACAAGCTCGCATATGGTCTGACTTGTAACATGTATATTTCCTAATATACCAGGAGTTAGAGATCCTATGATATACCAAATCAAAGGTGTTTGAATCTAGTTTCCAACAAAATATACCGCTTGTCAATACGGCTTCTGAGTAAAAATTTATGCATGGTTTACTACGGACTACACAGGGGAAAAAACTGGCTGCGATAGGCACGTGCTAGTCACATGTGATGTCGGTCAATACACTTATTTACATTGAATTACGATCTGAAATCTTCAAGGATATATACTAAGTCATTTTGGGAGCTATTCTTTGCAGGTTCTTCAACCCCTCTCTTCCTCGAAAGCCCTAGGTAAATATCATTGAAGAATCTAGTGCAAATCTTCAACCACACCATAGAATTCACTCCAATCCCTCTTTGGATTGAAGAAACAATCCTACCTCTTGGATAACACAAGTCAAAGGATCTGTAATTTCTCCAATTAAGGTATAAGATCATCCCCTACTATCTTTTATATGTTGTTCTTGATGTTCGAGACATATTCTACGGGTTGGACTCACGGGACGGTGATAGAAAGCTGTGAGTCCATTTTTGCCATTGTAATTGATATACATAGTGAGGAGGGAGTATCTAAAGGGATGTATTGGTTGTTTTGTTGACTAAATAAGGTGTGTATAGTTGTGTATTGAGGAGGCAAGCTTACTGCGATAAGAAGGGAGGCTAGGTATAGAAAATACAATTTTTATGGCTCTTGCAAGCTTGTCACTCTTCAAGTATTTGATGAAATACCTAAATGGATTGAGAATGTTCTTTACATGTTCTTAGGCTTCCTATTATTTTATGAAATGTTATATTTATCTCCCAACTTAATCTATGAGCTTAAAGAGGCATTTTACGCCATTAGATAGAGAACTTACAGATAGTGTTCGAAAGCTAAGAGTTTAAGTTTATGACCTTGTTTGGGATACGTAATGGGTTGTATATTGTAAGTTAAGGATCGAGGAAGTAATATTGACCTCATAGAAGGTCATAAGTTCAGTTGCAAAGTCAGGAAAGAGAATGGTGTGGAAATACACCATTTATTTATTATATTTGCTAAACTTGTTGCTGGTAAGCTATTATCATCTTTCCAACCTCATCATACTTCTTAGTTAGATGCTTATGCTATTGCATATGATGTTATTTTATAGATAAGGAGTCTTTTTAAGGGACCCAAAGACACGACGTAAGAGATAAAGTCTCAGAGTAAGGTATGTAAAGCTAAAACCTCTTTCACCATCAAGGCATGACCTAGAATCACATGTTCCTCCTATAAAGGTCATCATAGATTATATGCTACTTGAAAGAAAAGGTTGTTACTATTATAGGTCTCTTTCATATAAGTTCTAAAGCTTTAGAGTTATAGTACTCTATTATAGTCAAAGAAGTCATATTATTCACATGACCGTACGTGTCTTCAGTTGAAACTACTAGAAGTTACAGGGCATATATGTCACAAAATTTAAGGGAAGTAATTGTCCATAAATTAGCCATAAGCATATAGATCACATAGACATATGATTCTTCAGCTTAAGAAAGTAATCAATAGTCAGATAACGAGTTATATGATTCATGAGTTGCTTACTGTAGGACTTTACAAGCAAAATCAGATTATAGCCTACTCTGCAGCGTGGAGTGGGTATCTTTAGGGCTATTATGTGTGATGCTATTCTGTGCACAGAATTCAGACAGAGTCAGCTGGAACATCCTATTGTAGATTCCCATGACTTCACAAACCTGTGGGCAGACTTTAAAGGAGCCCTAGAGGGCGTACCTTAACAGACCACATTATCCAGACTCTGAGATTTCACACATGGTTGTGATAGTTGGCTATAGATGCCATACAAGTGTCATAATCACCAACAATAGGCCATCTTGTGACTTCCTGACAGTTAGTATTACAAAAAGAAGGAGAAAGCAATATAAAAGGGTAAAGATATCACCTATGCAAATTCTAGGAATTTTAAGTATATGTAAATAAATAATACATACGATGTTATATGAGGACCCCTGGAATTGTTCATAGTATCAGTCTCAATTTTAGCTTTAGTTCAAATTATATGTCTGTATGTAAAGTCTCAGATATTTCTATTTTTGGTATCTGATTAATTGATCATTCTTGTATGTCTACTTGTTATTCAGTCTGCTTTACATACCAGTACATGTTATATATGTGCTGACATCCTTTTATTTGGGGGTGTTGCATTTTTATGCATACAGGCTCAGGTACTCAGGCTAGCAGACATCCACAATAGACCGGTGCTTTCTAGTCGATTAGTTGGTATGCTCTACCTCTCTCTTGAGCCTTCAAACATCTAGGTCATATGTTTTGGATTTATGTACATATCTTATGGTGGGTATGTAAGGGCCCTATCCTGACTACTTATCAGATTCTAAGTTGCAAACTCTTTACAGGCTTCTTAGACTTAGTTTTGTTACAGTTGTACAGCTAGTCCAGTAGGCCCTTTAGTTGTACAACTTGTTTTTAATGTTTCAGTATGTGTAAACACATGTTGATGTCCATACTATTACTTATCATTTTACCACTTTAACACGAGTTTAGTCTATATGTTCAGCAGATGCTCATATAACTCCTTGATGTCCGCCTCTCCTAGCTAGGGGTGTGATAAACTTAGTATCAGAGCATAAGATTCAAGTGTCCCAGGGAGTCTAACAAGCCGTGTCTAGTAGGACCTTTTTTATGAAGGTGTTGCATACCTTATTTATAAATAAGGGACTATATAGACATTTACGTATCCGACCTTATATTAAAATCTAGATCATGGGATAGAGCTAAGTCATAGAAGGTTACTTCTTACTCACACACTGCTTATTTGTGATATAGATCATGTCAACTAAACATAAGGGTAAAGTAGGATTGAGGGCCACTACCAACACTACTCAAGAGGCAGCTACTATAGATCATTCTACAGTATTAGCAGATTAGACCAGGGCTCAAGAGAGCTTGCCAAGTCCTATGCTTCCAGGTCCTAAGGTGCCTAGAATATAAGGGCGTACAAGAGTTACTACACCTCCAATAGCATCAACAACAGTTTCTATACTGCATGTACTACCACCGGGTGCCTTAGAGCTGGATCTTAGAGGAGCAATCATATTGCTCACCTAGTTAGTAGCTGCTCAAGTCCAAGGACAAAATGTGGCTGAACGTAACACTATTAAGGGAGAGACTGCTGGATCTAGAGTACATGATTTTCTCAGGATGAATCCTCCAGTGTTTACAGGATCTAGTGTGACAAAAGACCCTCAACAGTTTATAGATAAGATCAATATAATCTTTAGGGTTATGCATATATATATCTGAGACTAAGGATGTTGAATTGGCTTCCAATCAGCTAAAAGATGTCTCCATTGCTTGGCATGAGATGTTGGTCGATTCTAGAGGCCCAAATGCCCCCCAACAATTTGGGAAGAGTTCTTGAGGGCCTTCATGGATCACTTTTTACCTTTAGAGCTTAGGGAAGGGAGGGTGGATAAATTTATATCCTTACGACAGAATAACCTTAATATCAAGGTGTATAGCATGCGATTTACTTAGTTGGCCAGATTTTCTCTAGAGATGGTCAAAACACATAAGGCAAGGATGCATTACTTTATGGGTGGCCTCGGAGATCATTTGATTAAATCTTGTGCAGTTTCTACACTCAATAATGATATGGATATTGCTAGATTGATGGAATATACCCAGTAGACAGAGGACCATATACGTGACCGCAGGGCAGAGAGATCAGAAAGGGAGCAGAGAAAGAGGGCCAGGGCAGTTGGTAGATAATAGGGAAGTGATAGGGCTTTCTCCAACAGAGGGCCACCTAGGCAGGCTCAATTGGTAGCCCTCTTTACATCTAGTGCTCTAGCTTAATCATCGAGGTACAGACAGGATCAGAGTCAGACTTTAAGGGCACTAAGCCCCCACTATCAGATAGGTACTGGTCAGGCATTACCACCTCAGCCAACTTGCAGATAGTGTGGCCGATCCCATTTAGGAGAGTGCTTATATAGCTCTACTGCTTGTTATGGGTGTGGAGTCGAGGGTCACAAGATGTGTGATTATCCTAGACTTAGAGTTGAGAGAAGAAGTGATTGATCACCATTCACAGGCTCTATAGGAGCATCCTATTCCTCAGTACCACCTCCATCTTGTGATCCTTAAGCACATGCAGGCAGAGGTATATGTAGAGGTAGACACAGATGTTCTGGTTCAGGAGTTGGCACGAATCGAATATATGCATTAGCTGACTGGTAAGATTTAGAGGCTTCCCCTGATATGGTTACAGGTACTATCCATCTTCTCTTATGATGTTTATGCATTGATAGATCTAGGGTGACCCTGTCATATGTTAATCCATTTGTTGCTAAGAAGTTTGGAATAGAGCCAGAGTTATTACATGATCCAGTTGCAGTATCGACTCTAGTAGGAGAGTCTATTATAGCTAGATAGATCTATTATGGGTGCCTAGTACTAGTATGTGGCCATGATACATCGGCTAACTCGATAGAGCTGGAAATAGTTGATTTTGATGTCATTATGGGCATGGATTGGCTGTCCTCTTGTACACTACAATTGATTGCTGAGATAAGATTGGTCGATTCCATTTCCTGGGGGGCCAGTCTTGGAATTGAAAGGGAATGCTATGATGCATAGAGGAAGGTTTATTTCCTATATTAAGGCAAATAAGCTTATAGCAAAAGGGGTTAAATCACCTTGTATTTGTCAGAGAACTTGAAGCTGAGAAACTGGTGCCAACTCTTCAGTCTGTACCCATTGTGAATGAATATCCAGATGTGTTTCCTAATGAACCTCCTGGATTACATCTAATTAGAGATATTGACTTTGGTATCGATATAGATCCTAATACCCAACCTATATCTATTCCACCTTATAGAATGGAAACAACAGAGTTGAAAGAGCTAAAGGAGCAATTGAAAGATTTACTTGACAAAGGTTTTTCTCACCCTAGCATATCGCCCTGCGGTGCTTCAACTATTTTACATAATAAGGATGGCACGATGCAAATGTGTATGGATTACAAGAAGTTGAATAAAGTGACAACAATAAATAAGTACCCCCTACCTAGAATAGATTATTTATTTGATCTGTTGCAGGGAGCTAAATGTTTTTCAAAGATTTAATTAAGGTCTAGTTATCACCAATTTAGGATACATAAAGTAGATATTCTAAAGACAGCCTTCATAACTAGGTATGGGCACTTTGAGTTCCTTGTCATGTCATTTGGACTAACTAATTCCCCAACAGCCTCCATGGATATGATGAATAGGGTTTCTAAACACACTCTTGATATGTCCATAATTATATTCATAGATGACATCTTGATGTATTCACGTGATAAAGAAAATCATGCAGATTATCTAAGAACAGTGCTACAGACTCTTAGAGAGAACCAGTTATATGCCAAGTTTTTTAAATGTGAGTTCTGGATGAATTCTGTGGAGTTTCTTGGCCATATAGTCTCTGGTGAAGGTATTATAGTTTATTTTTAGAAGATAGAGGCTGTGAAGAGATGTCCTCGACCTACCACTCTGACAGAGGTACGTAGTTTCTTGGGGCTCACCAGTTATTACATAATATATGTAGAGGGATTTCCCTCTATTTCCACCCTATTGACTAGATTAATGCATAAAGAAACCAAATTTGAATGGTCAGATGCTTGTGAAAGAAGCTTTCAAGAGCTGAAAGATAGATTGACTACAACTTCAATATTTGCCTTACCGGAGGGCACATATGGGTATGCCATTTATTGTGATGCTTTGGGTGTTGGCTTGGGATGCACCTTGATGCAACATGGGAAGGTTATAGCATTCAATTCTTGACAATTGAAAAAGCATGAGCAGAACTACCCCACTCATGATTTAGAGATGGCAGTAGTTGTATTCGCACTTAGGATTTGGCGCCACTATTTGTATGGGGTACATTTTGACATATTTATAGATCATAAGAGTCTCTAATATCTTTTCAAGCAAAAAGAGTTGAATTTAAGGCAGAGGAGGTGGCTAGAGTTGCCGAAAGACTACGATGTCAATATTCTCTACCACCCATGTAAAGATAACATTGTAGCTGATGCTCTCAGTCGCATGTCTATGGGCAGCCTAGCACATTTACTACCCATTCAACATGAAGTAGTATGAGATGTTCAAAGATTAGCCAGTCTAGGAGTTTGACTTCTAGATTCTGAAGATGGAGGTGTGGTTGTGCAGAACACTGTAGAGTCTTCATTAGTGGTGTTAGTGAAATAAAGACAGTATGATTATGCCTTATTTATCCAGTACAGAGAAGAGATTCGACAACATAAGATTTCAGCAGCCTCCAGAACTAGAAATGGGCACTTTTAGTTCCTTGTCTTGTCATTTGGACTAACGAATGCCCCAACATCTTTTATGGATATTATGAATAGGATTTTTAAACCCCTTCTTAATATGTGCATGATTGTGTTTATAGATGACATTTTAATATAATCACATGATGAAGAAGAGCATGCAGATCATCTGAGATCAGTGCTACAAACTCTTAGAGAGCACCAGCTATATGCCAAGTTATCTAAATGTGAGTTCTAGATGAACTCAGTGGCTTTTCTTGGCCATGGGCTCTCTGGTAAAGGTATTAAAGTGGACTTTTAGAGGATAGAGGCTGTAAAGAGATGGCTTAGACCTATCACTCCAACAGAGGTATATAGTTTATTAGGGCTCACCGGTTACTACAGGAGATTTAAGGAGGGATTTTCCTCTATTTCATCCTATTGACTAAATTAACGCAGAAAGCAGCCAAATTTCAGTGGTTAGATGCTTGTGAAAGAAGCTTTCAAGAGCTAAAGGACAGATTGGCTACAACTTGGTATTGGACTTACCGGAGGGCACAGAAGGGTACACCATTTATTGTGATGCTTTGGGTATTGTCCTAGGTTGCATCTTGAGGCAACATGGGAAGGTTATATCATACGCTTCTCGGCAATTGAAAAAGCATGAACAGAATTACTCCACTCATGATTTATAGCTTGCAACAGTTGTATTCACACTTAAGATTTTGCTCTATTATTTGTATGGGATACATGTTGATATATTTACAGATCATAAGAGTCTCCAATATCTCTTCAAGAAAAAGTAATTGAATTTGAGGCAGAGGATGTGGCTATAGTTGCTGAAGGACTACAATGTCAATATTCTCTACCACCCAAGTAAAGCTAACATTGTAGCAGGTGCTCTCAGTTGTGTGTCTATGGGCAGCCTAGCATATTAGCCACCTATTGGATATGAAGTAGTATGAGATGTTCACAGATTAGCCAGTCTAGGAGTTTGACTTGTAGATTCTAAAGATAGAGGTGTGGTTGTGCAAAACACTACAGAGTCATCATTAGTGATTCTAGTGAAAGAAAGACAATATTATGATCCCTTATTGCTCCAGTATAAGAAGGGATTTGAAAACATTAAATTTTAGCGTTTGAGCTAGAAGGGGATGGTACCTTAAGATGCCAAGGGAGATTATGTGTTCCTAATATAGATGGCCTAAGACAACATATAATGGCTGAAGCACAATGTTTCCAGTATTCCATTCATGCAGGTTCTACAAAGATGTATCATGACCTTAAAGAGGTCTACTAGTGGAACAACTTGAAATGGGATATAATAGTTTTTAGCAAAGTGCTCCAAGTTCCAGCAAGTGAAAGTAGAACATCTAAGGTCTGGTGGCCTAGCTCAAACTATGAACATTCTAGTATTGATATGGGAGGCCATTAACATGGATTTTGTTACAGGTTTTCCATCCTTATTTCATAAGCATGACTCGATTTGAGTAATCATTGATTGATTAAAAAAATCATCCCACATCTTACTAGTTAAGTCAACCAGTACCGTAGAAGATTATGCCAAGCTATATATCAGGGAGATTGTTCGCTTGCATGGAATTCCAATGTCCATTATTTTTGATAGAGGTGCCCAGTTCACATCATATTTTTGGAGGTCATTCCAGGAGAGTTTGGGCAAAGAAGTGAACCTTATGGTATGCCTAAATTACACCTCCAAAAGAAGTATAAAGCGGTCGCTGTTCAAATATAGAACCTAACCAAGGTTAGGGTCGATCCCACAGGGAATATGGGAGGACTAGGGTCAATTATATTTATTCACGCTCTTAGCCATTTATTTCCCGTAAAGGGGGGTTTTAAATAATAATGTAGAGTTGTAAATTATTTAGTAAGAAGTAACCAGCAAGTATCAATATTGTTGTGATTCAGAGAGAGAAGATGGGCTAGGATTGTGTTCCCCATGAGTTCATAACACTGTAGGCGTTGTACTAGCAATCTAGTCGGGTACTTAGCATGCAAGATCGGTAAGTTAGGTTCACCTAAATGGTTGGTCCCCTAGATAGATGAATTTCACCATGCACCTTGGTACGACTACGGGTTTTTGCTTTACTAACCCTTACCCTTGATCCCAAATTAGCTATTCCCGGAAAAGGTCAAGCTATTAGATGAGGGTTGATAGCCTCAAATCTCCATTGTAACCAACCCTTTTCCCATTTGTTACTTCCTTGGTCCGGCAAGTAAGAATAATGTGAGTTCTAACATTTTCAACCATTAAAAAGCAATCAAAGCGAAGGGAAGAACAATACATGCATAAACACCGTCCTAAAATATCTAAGTACTTTGCCTACTTTGTTAATCCGTCATGGTTCCCACAACCCTAGTTGTGGATTTAGCTACTCATGTTCATGAGTAAACAAACAGAAGTTGTTGAGGCATTCATGATCATATACTTACAATAAGAAGTAAAGAAATCTGGAAACTTGAATAGATAAAGATGAAATCAAGAATCAAGAACTATGAATGTGTTTATCTTCAAAACCAAGAACAAATCAATACCCAAAAATTTATGAATGTGTTTCCTACAAAATATAGAGCATAAAAATGTAAAAGAAAACCTAGGAAAGGTATTTATAGACATAAGAAATCCTATCCTTATTAAACAAGGAAAACTAAAATCGGCAACTTCCACAAACACAGTCGACGGTCCATGGAAACTTCTATGGGTCGTCAACAGTCCTCGTGAAACTTAGAGCTTTTGTCATGCTGCAGGTTCACTTTCACGAGTTAAATCTATGGTTCATGAACTTCTTTACGGATCGTGGATTCATCTCGTGGATCTCATAGTTTTTTCTCCTTCTCTGATCAGGTTACACAGACAGGACTTACGGCTCTTAAAAAGGTTCACAATTCATGGAAACCTTCCGTAGAACTCAGGATTCAGCACCATCTGCAGTAATCTTTCCATGACTGACTTTCACGACTAGTGGAAGCATTCTTGACTCGTGCAATTGAGTCATAGAAGTCAGATTCAGCCAAAATATCAGTTTTTTTCTGCACTTAGTCCCCGAACTATGTTTTCCTACACAATACTCAAAAACACATCAAAACTACTAAAAATCGCTAAAGAACATACTCCAATTCCAAGTTTTAAGCGTGAAAAGTGCCACAAAACCATGGCACATCAACACGCTCAACATAAAACTATTGCTTGTCCTCAAGTGACAAAACTAAACTATCCTAGAATGACTCTTGTGTTAAAGAAAACTAGGAACTATGGCAGTGATATGATTTAGCAATTCAAATTACAACAAAGACCCCCCTCCTTTTTAGTACAAAACCAGTGCACAAGTTCCGTCTATCAAGAAAACACAAGAGGATCCATGGATGACATTATGATATCAATAGATGACGTAGCATACACAGATGAGACTCACCTTAATAGTCAGCAGTCAATGTTACTCTAGTGCCCTCACTACAAAGAAGTCCCAATCACACAATAACACATTCAATATCTGGGACTAAACTAGAACACTCGCACTCACAAAGATGTTCAAGCAATGCATGCATAATACCATAGGCTTGCCTTTATTTTCTATGCCTCAGTTTTCGAACAGTTAGGTAAGAATCACTATAGGGATTTCTTGGCTTGTAATATAGGCTCGGGGATGGGTATGGTAGATATGGGAAATAGTGACTAAACCCTCCTTGACACTATGCTATGTTTCTTCCACTTTTCAGACCAACACTTTTCTTTCCTCCCTTTTTCTCCCTTTTCTTTTCTTTCTTTTTCATCAAGTGGCGGGTGCGGCTTTTATTTTAGACTCAACTATTTCATCATATTTCTTTTTTACTCTTTTTTTTCTTTTTCTTTTATAAAACATACGCCAGACCTGTTATGATTCCTCTTTATCACTAACCTTTTCTTTTCATACCCAATATTTCTCACTTACCTCCACAGTAGCCACCCTCAACTTTGGTGATTTGCCTGAGTTGAGGTACATAATATTTGAGGAGGGACCAGGGCCAAACTTAAGGTTCATAGGAAATAGGGAAGGTGATAAGGCTAAATAACAAAAAGAGTCAATTTCTTCTCAAAATTAAGGATCAAGGGATATTCAATTCATTTGGAAAGTCATTTAGGCTAAAGTGGACTATTTAAAAAATGACCTATGATCCTTTCCTAACCAACTATCCTACAACCTAGGCAAGACTAATCGGGCAAGTTCTAGATTGGCACACAATGCAAGAACGGTACGAATGCATCTCACACACACATGTCACAGAATACAACCATCAAATGCTAACTATCCGATTCATGCTCTAGCTTAAGCCATTCATCAGATCGATTACCATAATGTCATGCACAGATCCATAACAGCTAGACTCTCAAAAATGGATAATCATGTCACACAAAATAATTTGGAGGGGTCTCCATTTTTCAATTAAAATCAAGTTCAAAATCAGGCCATAGACTCCGCTAAGTTCCTATTCTTCTTTCACTACACACAACCTATCTAAATGTAGGTTCAACAGAAATAAAGTCCATGGGAAAGAACACAACAAGAAAACCCCACGGACTCAGATACTCAGTGGTACCCTCTTTGGGTTGCCTCCCAAGTAGCATTTGATTTAACGTCGCAACACGATGCAGGTCTATTGGCTACTCAAACTTAGCCAAGATACCTATCAAAATACAAATGACTGCTGCACCCACCCCACCAAAAAGCAAGGTGCATTGCCCTCAATGCATCAAGAAAAGTAAATATGTAGGGAGGCAAGAACATACCTATGGCGCGTAGGCACTGGCATCTTGTGATGTGGATGGGGCCGATGATGTGGCACTCGTAGTAGTGTTAGTGGCGGTGGTGGTGGCCGTCGTACTCAATGGATCAAAAATAAGAGGGACAATAATAGATGCCCTTATAATAGTGGAAGACTCTGAAATACCAAGGACATAGGATGTGGCTCCTCCAACAACCGGAGTTGAACTAGTAGACTCACCCTAAAGTCACCACCATTCTATCTCTGCACAAATACGCATGTCATCTCGAGATCATTGCAGGGCAGTAGCGATGTCCTTTGTAAGCCTCGTAGGATCTTCCTCCACCTCAAAAGTGACCTCAGTGTGCACCCTATTTTCTCCAGCACCCGGGGGCATAGGCTCTATCCCACAAAAAAATCAACCAACCGGCGCATAGTCGTTGGGACCTCAATAGAGATGGAAGGCAAAACAAGAGTATGTCTAGTATCTATTGATTTGATCTCCTCTTTGAGTTGTGCCAGCTTATCTTGAATGTGTTCCAAATTAGGGCTCTGTATAGTCTGTAACCGAGTATTCACTTAGTGCTCAATGAATCTATCTGAGCAGACATCTCTCGTGCAACCCGATCTATCTCAATCTTTAACCTAGCCTTAGCAGCTGCAACAATAGACCTTACCCAGGGTTGTAATTGATCCAACAAGTCATCTAACTGCTTCTGTGTATTGGTCTGGCGCTCTTTCAAATTCTGGAGAAATCCGCAGTAATGGTAACCATGCCAGAAGAAGCTGGGCGCAAAGTCATATTAGGAATGCTAACTGGTGGCTGGGATGTCGATGGCGTAGAAGTTGAAGCTGTGGCACCCTCTGCAGCTACACTCACCCCATGGCAGGGATGTCTAATAGATCTCTCACTACTGAGGGTCCCTCAACCTTCACCGTACCAGCTGAGATGGAGGAAAAAGCTTGCTTGTGTGCAACCGGGTTCATAGCATCCTTTATCAACCCGACATCCTGCATCCGAGTCCCCTCTATCATATGGTCTATATTCAGAATCCTCAGGACAACTGAATTTTTAGCACAATCGATGAATCAGACAAGGGAAGGGTAAAGTTATGTTATCTCTGAATGCCCACTCATGAATCTCGTCCCTGATATAGCAGGGGGTATTTATTTCATACCCAACCATGATGCTGGCTATCAAGACTGCCCGTTCAGGTGTGAGAGAGTTATCTGCCAGTGTCATACAGAGGTGGAACCAAATGATAGCCCACCAAAACTTACCGGCAAATCTTAAGGATGCTTTTCTGATATTGCATCCATGAACCCATGCTGCATCCTCACTATTTTCAGCTGTGTGGCCGATAGCCCATCTCAATAAATTTGCCTTCTGAGCCGGATCTCTCATCTTAGTTTTATCTTTGACCATTTTCATCCGATGATCAAACCCAGTTGTGTCTACTTGAGCTTCATACTCAGGCCCGAATAGGAAATGCTGAATGGTGTACTTAGATATATCAACCAGTGCATGTCACACTAAGACACTAGCAAGTGGGGGAAAGTCCTGATACCTCTGGTTTGGCTGAAGTAGCTGATCTCCTATGGCTGCATAGGCAGCATAGAATTCTCTCACTATCTCTGGACAATAGCTGCCCGGGGGTTTGACCATCCATCCAAACTGGTTTCTAGTGAACATGGCATAAAGGTTTAGGATGGAGGCCAGACCCTCAGTACGAATCCGTAGATCCTAAAAGATACCCCTCTTGGGCATACCATGATCATATAAGGCGGCCCCCTTATCATACAATAAGCACATGCTCGAAACACACCATCTCTGATTTTCCCGAGCCTCAAGTGTCTCAACTCTGTCTGCCGCTAGTTGTGTCTGTGTCTCAATTTCTGCAGTGGCTGGATTAGAGGAGCTCTTATCACCAGAGGACGATTCTGCATCATGTGACCCATTTTATTCTCCAGTACCAGTCCTTGTCCCTATGTCACTCTCATAGTTACTGTAACCTTCATCTGACGACCCCTCTCCCTCTTCAGACTCAGGAGAGGTGGTCGTTGCTGGTGGTACAACTTTGAGGGCTAGCTGTAGTGCTGCCTCCTCAACTGCCTGTGTCTGCACCCCTTGTCTCGTGGTCCGAGGTATTATAGCTGGATAGGCTAAATCTCATAAACTTTCTCAGACCCACTTGATTCAGGTTCATCGGGCTCCTTTGTGAGTCAGGATTTAAAAGATGATCCCCTTCTTTAACCTCCTTTGATGTGCGGGCTTTACCCATCATTGAGGTGTTTTTCGATTGCATGGTACCTGCGGGGAAAACAATCAGTACAACAGAGGCAAGGAATTCTAAAAAAAAATTCAAAATTTCTGTACTAGGGTTCCATGAGTGGGTTTCATGGCTAGTGGAATGAACCACGGCTCGTAAAAACCCCTAATGGTTTCCAGGAAGAATCAACTGCTTGCAAGTTTGAGTACCACGAGTGGCATCTAAGACTCGTGGTTTGATCCATGATCTGTGGGTGCTCCTTGTGGAAATCAGATAACTTTAACTATCTGTAGGTCTGAGATTTACGAGTGCCATCCACGACTCGTGATTTGATTCATGGCTCGTGGATAACCCTCGTGAAAATTAGACCTGGGACCAGGCCTCTAGTCTGTGATCTATGATTGCATTCTACGGTTTATAGAATGAACCACGACCCATAAAATGCTCTATTGATCACTGCAACATACGAAAACCAATTTTTTTCCAGTTTTGTTCAATCTTTCAATCACTTTTAACAATTAGTCACAATTATTATGTAAATACAAGTGGCAGCTCACAAAAACACCATCGTCCCTTAGGGCTGTGACATCAATTTAAACCAAAAACCACCCTAGGTCAAGTTACTACACCCAATAATTCAAATAAGGATGGAATTGAATTTCATACCTTAGAATTAATGGGAAAGTGTGAGCAAATACTTGTGATTTTGAGCAATAACCATGACCCACGACCGAAAGTGAACTTTTATGCCCTTTTTCGACACTTATAGTGAATAAATAGTAGCACAATCAATTTAGGGGGATTTGGGGAGTGATTAATGGGAATTATTGATTTGATGGATGATTAGTAGGGATTTTGGTGTTTGAATGTGAGTAGGAGAGTGTAGGGGTCAATTTTGTGATAAAAAAATAGGTGAAGAAATTTGGTTTGGAGGGTATTAAATGGAAGGAGGTCACGGGTCAAGTCGGGCCTAAACCGGGTGAACAGTAAATTAAAAATAACTTAAATGAGTTCCACGAGCCATGTTCACGAGTCGTGGACTGAACCATGGTTCGTAGAACAGGTTCGTGGAACAAGTCCTGTAGCTGTTTTGTGTCTGATTACTACGAGCCAAGACTATGACTCGTGGTTGTAAGCACGACTTGTAAAATAGAATCGTGGATCCTGTTCTGCAGCTGGCCAAATTTCTCAGATTTCTATGACCAGAAACCACAACTTGTGCTTTTAACCACGTCCCGTGAAACTGGTTTGTAGGTTCTGTTATGCACTTAGCCATATTTTGCATGGGTTTCACGAGTTGGGTCTACGACTCGTATAATGATCCACGGTCCGTGAACCTTGCTTGTGGAACCTCACTTACCTCATTTTTAAGTTTGTCTTTCTAGAACTTTTTCTGCACACATAACAAACATTAGGCATGGGTTGCCTCCCAAGCAGCGCCTGATTTAACATTGTGACATAACGCAGGTCACTTGACTATTCAGACTTCATCAAGTTTCCTTATGGAGTTCCCAAATATGTCTTAATGCACTGCCCATTTGCTTTAAACCTCTTTCCCTAAGATTCTGAAGTTCAAAAGCACCATGTGGGAATACTTGCACCACTTTGAATGGTCCAATCCACTTGGACTTTAACTTGCCAAGGAAAAAGTGAAGTCTGGAACTGAAAAATAGGACCAAATCACCCAACTGGAAATCTCGCTTCTCAATATTTCAGTCATGGTACAACTTCATATTTTCTTTGTAAAAGGCTGAACTTTCATAGGCATTGAGGCAAAACTCATCTAACTCATTCAACTGCCCAAGCCACTGAAATGATACTGTAGACCAGTCTCAATTCAACTTCTTCAGTGACCACATGGCCTTATGTTTAAGTTCAACTGGTAGAGGACATGCCTTCCCAATCACAAGCTGATAAGCTGACATACCTATTGGTGTCTTGTACGCAGTCCGGTACACCCACAGAGCATCATCTAGCTTTCTAGACTAATCCGTCCTATTTGTATTCACAGTCTTTGACACGATTGTCTTTATCTCGCGATTGGAAACCTCAACTTTCCCACTAGTCTAAGGATGATAGGGGGTTGCAACTTTGTGTTTCACTCCACATTTCTCAAGCAAAGACCAAAACAACCTATTGCAAAAGTGAGAGCCTCCTTCGCTAATAATCACCCGTGGTGTATCAAATCTGGAAAAGATGTTCTTTTTCAAGAATGTTGTGACACTCTTGACTTTATTATTGGGAAGCGCAACCACATCTACCCATTTGGACACATAATCAACATCCACCAATATATATCTCATCCATTCGAACTCACAAACGGACCCATAAAGTCAATATCCCATACATCAAACAGTTCAATAACAAGGATGGGAGTGAGAGAAAGCTCATGCTTCCTTGATATACCACCTTCCCTTTGACATCGACTGCATGCCTTAGCAAAATTTATAGGCATCCTTGTGGATGGTCGGCCAATAGTAGCCATATTGTAGGATCTTGTGAGCTGTTCGGATGCCACTATGATGTCCCCCAACAGGGGATGAGTGGCAAGCCTCTAATATCTCCATCATCTCAGCTTTAGGAACAAATCTTCGAATTATCGTATCATCACACACACGAAACAAGAATGGCTCCTCCTAGAAGAATTTCTTAACATCAGACATGAGCTTTCTACTCTGGTGAACAAACATATTAGTAGGTACCACATCATTTGCCAAATATTTGGCAAAGTCTGAAAAGCATGGAATCAGATCTTGGGAGGCAGCCAACACTTGCTCATCTGGAAACCAATCATCAATATCTTGCTCATCGTTTAGCTTCAGCATCGCTTCTTTCTCTAATCTGGACAAGTGATCTGCTACTGGTTTTTTGTGCCCTTTCAATCCTTGACCTCAAAGTCAAACTCTTGTAGTAGCAACACCCATCTAATCAATCTAGGCTTAGCATCCTTCTTTTCCATGAGGTACCTAAGAGCTTCATGCTCAGTGTGCACAATCACCTTAGTGCCAAGCAAATAAGATTTGAATTTCTCAAATGCAGACCAAAACAAGCAACTCTTGTTCTATCATCGTATAATTTTTTTGAGCAGGGTTGAGTGCTTTGCTGGAGTAGTAGATGGAATGAAGAATATTTTTGCATCTTTGGCCTAGGACAGCTTCTAGCACCACTCCGCTAGCATCACACATAACCTTAAAAGGCTGAGACCAACCAGGAGAAATAATAAACTTCACCTCTCAAATAGTAGATGGAATCAACTTTTCCTTCAGCCACTCAAATTCCTTCAAACATGCCTCATCAAAAGAAACTTCACCTGCTTCTCGAATAACTTGCACAAGGGATGTGCAATTTTAGAGAAGTCTTTGATAAACCTGTGATAGAAACCAGCATGCCCCAAAAAGCTTCAAATACCCTTCGCAAATAACCCCTTTAATTTCGTAAATTCTTCAATTGATTCCTAATTTTGGTTTTAAGGGTAGGGGGCCGTTCTTGGGCTTTCTTTTACCCAAATTGTGCTCATTTTTCTAGCATGTGCTCGTGGTATTATTGGGAACCTCGTGGTAGCTTTTATTTCCAGCTTCAAACTGCAGGGCCCACATGCTTTCTTTTGACCCAAATTTCAACCCAACTTAATTATTAGTAATATGGGTGTCATTAGCTTTGTTTTAATGCATGGATTACGTTCTTGATAGCGTGATTGCTATTTGGAGCTTCTCGGAGAAATTTGGGCTCAGTCTTTGGCTTTGCAACAGCTATTCATCGGACGCCAGGTAGATTACGGCTTATCCACCTTAGACTTTGCTTATATAGAATATAATCGTACTATTTAGCATCTTTTGGTTGTGTTTACTAGGTTGGCAGCCCAGACCTTGTCCGCTCTCTTTGTGTCCATTCTTACTTCCTATGTTGACTTTAGTATTTGAACTCATGTTGTAGTATTACCCTTTGTGGCCTTGTGTGGCCTTGTGTGGCCTTTGTATTTGCCTTTGGACCATAGATGGTGGGATTTGGGAAATGTCCGTGAGTCCGAGACATTGATTTGTAATTTATAAGCTGGTTATCTGTGCTGTAGAGAAGATTGAGCCAATGCAGGATTGGTAGGTTGATTGTGAGCCGTTGGGCTATTGGTTGTATTCAACCATATTATCATTATCATGAAAAAAGTTTCCGCATTGGTTTTACTACTACAAGGCTGAGGGCTTGTCTATCACCTATTTTCTAAACCTTACATGGCTTCGAGGGACCGTTTTCAGTATAAATGGCTTAAAGAATGGATTTAAATTGGGTTATATGGATCTTCTTGGAGTGAAAATATTTACATGATGATTTTCTACTTATTTTGATATAATACTAGGCTCGGCTGAGCCGGAGCGCTAGACATGCCTTTTTCTACTGATTTGTAGACTCAGATAGATTTTGGGCACAAATATTGAGATACTAAGAGTTGTATGTGGTCTCGGAGACCTCCATAGACCTTATCGATCTGGACTAGGAGCAACAGGCCGAGAGTGTCAGAGGAGGGGGTATATGGGAGAGTAGAGGTATACGAGGGGGCCTTCCATAGGTCCTACCTGCTAGGCCTACGGGCACTAGAGGAGGTGCATACGGTACCACTGGAATTTCATATCTTATCATACATTGTTTGCATGGTCCCACCCTTGTTTGCTATTTATTGAGTGTATGCTCCAGTAGTATGGGATGCCGGAGGGTTTATTTTCACTTGTATGTGTTCCTCGGGTGTATGAGCACCCATTGGGATTGTAGGTAGATTATCTTACTCGCTCTTATTGTAGTACTTTCTCCTAATTGTTCGATCATCCTTACCTTGTGAGTTGTATTGTTAGCATGGTTATGTTTGGTTGCTTTTCCTTCTTTCCCTTTGATTGAGGTTACCGGTATACCGCTATGTTCCTTAAACTCTTTATATATATTATTGTTGTGAGGATCCTGGTGCATTCTCTATTCTTTCACCTGTGTTCTGTGATATATCTTCTGTGGCTAGCATAGTGTACTTGTATTATCTTTGCCTTCTTCTTGATTCTAGCTTCTGTTTATTTATCCCAGTTTGCTACTGTGACCCTTTCTTTTTTATCTGCTTTATACTACTTTTATATCTTATATATGCTTAGTCGGCCTATGATGCCTATTGGATACCCGTTGCTTTGTAATTGGTGCTCATACTATAATTCTGCATCTTCCTGGTGCAAATCCTAGTGTGAGCTATCATCGTTGATTGCATGGATACTCATGCAATTTTTGGACATCAGAGACTAGGGTGAGCTCCTGACGACCGGGCATTAGCTCTTATCTCTTCTATGGCTCTATGTACTCTTGTTTTTATTTAGAGACAATTGTATATTCTTATTTTGTACTCTCTTGTACTCGGTATATTTGGTAGTGGCTTATGTACTATGATACCAGGTCGTGGTATGGTTTATCTATCGTATATATATATTTATATATTTCAGGTTGTCTTCTCTTTTTATGTCTTCTTTACATTTTTCCGCTTATTGCTCTTTCTTGTAGGTGCTTCGCTTCTTTAGTAGCCCATTACTAACTGATCTGGGCTATGGATATTGGTTCACCTACAAGAGGGTTGTACGTGACATCATAACCTGAGAAATTGGGTCGTGACATGACATTTTATATATTTGGAAAAAATCTCCGAGAAATTTGACCCAAATTTTTTGAGAATTTATTAAAGGAACTTACAATAATCTTTGCCGACTTTTAATTTGTAACTTGTTTGCCTGCAAAACTTAATATACGACCATTGTGCATTTAAAATACCTCCTAAAACATCCTTCTTAACATATTAATCACTCTTAGTCTTATTACAAAAGCACATGTTTAATTTAAACGTTCGAACAAGCAAAGTGTTACAGATCAAATCCCCAAAACTAGTATTATAACCCTCGTATTGTCATTCTTTCACTATTGTGATTATCTAAAGTTCAAGCCTAGTTTCTAGTACTGAACATGGGTTTCAAGGAAAATCCATTTATAATACACCAAATTATAGCTACAACACTAGTCCATGTAAAGTCCACGATAAAATAGTCGATCCTAATCACACAATAATTCTAATTGCAACCTCAAAGAACATTCTATTTTTACAATATCATTATTCATTATGCTATCATTATATATATTTGCCTAAATTAAAATCATAGTCGTACAAAAGTTATGAAATCCTTTCTCCAAAATCCCAATGTACAACCTATATGTCACGACCCGATTTCTCGGTCATGATGACACCTACAACCCCCCCAGTAGGCGAACCAATATTTGTAGCCCAGAACGGTTAGTAATGGGTTACCTTCTAACAGTTTAAATAGAAGAGCAGGTAAAATGGCGGAAGCAAGGGAACAATATAAAGAATTAGATAACAAGGATAACATATATGAAAACCAAAAACTAAACCAACCCAAAACTTGATATCATAGCGTATAGAAGCCCACACTACATAAGGAGTACAAGGGTCCAAAAGAAATATACATATACACAAGCTGTCTCCGAGTAATGACAGAGTACAAAATATACAAAAGATAAACTAAGTCAAGATCTGAATGCCAAGAGCTCAACCTCAGCCTGGATGGTCAAAAAATAGCACCCTGCACGAGTCTCCAGCGCTCTACCGGCGATGGCCCACACTAGGATCTGCACCAAAAGATGCAGAGGGTAGGGTGAGCACCAAATGCGAAGCATAAGATACCCAGTAGGTATCATAGGCTGACTTGACACATATAAAGTAAAAGAGCAATAGACGGCAGAGTAGGAACAAACAGTCACAGAATTCAATGATAAGAACACATGAGCTAGCCTAGAGGGAAGACAACAGAAGAAACATATAAGGCTAGAATATAGAATATATACACACAACAGTCACAGGTGAAAGTAAGGACAATGCACCTGGGATCCTTGCAAAAACAGTATATATAAGAATAAGTTCTAGAAATGGGCGGTATACCCCTCAAGTATAAGGAAAAAGGGAGAGAAGAATAAACGCAGACATGCTCGACATACAAGAATTAATACCCAATCAAGTCATACAAAACTCAATCCAGGAACTCACCACCGCACAGTAATCATGCTCATACTCAACCGTAATAAGGAACAATATCGGAATAAAGCAACAAGAGTCTACCTATAATCCCTCAACCACCCCTACAACCAAGGAACGCAATCAAGTGAAAACAAACCCTCCGGCATCCCATACTACTGGAGCGTATAATCAACATACAACAAACAATGGATGATATGATGCATGAAAACCTCAGGGTGAAATAGAACCTCTGTATGTACCTCCTCCGGTGCTGATCAGGCGCAGTATGATTGGTTCTATGGAAGGACACAACCCATATACCTCTATTCCACTGTATACCCTTCCCACGACACACGTAGCCCAAAGCCTTAGGCCCAGAGCAACAAGGTCCATATAGGTCCCGGACCCCATACTAAAACTCGGAATCAAAATGTGTCCTCCAGAATTGAGTCCGGGTTCAATCCAGTGGAAAAGTCTCAAATATGCATGCCTAGACCCTGTCTAGAACTAAAACAGTGAAAAAGATGTCTCAAAAACCCTTCCAAGGGTGCCCGGGAACAACCGGGTCTAAAATAATAGTAAAAACATCTCAGATGCTCGACCCGGCCGAGCCTAATATCATTTCAAATCAGTAAGGAAACTCAGCTAGCACTCCAACCCAGTCAAGTCTAGCAATAGTAGTAAATCATGATAAAACAATATCTTTAACCTTCTTTTACCCCAAGATGATCCACGTATCAAGTCGAATCATTTCCAAATCTAATTTTATCAAAAATGGTCCCCCGAGGCCATGCAAGGTTTAGGAAATAAGTTTTTGTAGGCCCGAAGCCAAAAGCAATAACAAAACGTGGAAAAACCTCTTTATATGCATTGAAATGATATGATCAACCCAAATAGCTGCCCGATAGCTCAAAAATAACCTAACGGCCCTGCACAGACTCTGAAGCTACTCAACAAGCATAACCAACCTAGAAGGATATTTTTATATCCGGGACTCGCGAACATTCCCAATAATCCCACCTTCTATGTTCCAGAGTCAACAAGACCTCACGGGGTCACAAGGGTATTAAATGTATCAACTAATAGGAATACTACACACAACGGAGGAACGAAATAGGACGAATCATGGAAAAATGGTCAAGGTCTGTGGTACCAACCTAATAATCCAACCCAAGGATGCCAACTAGTATAATTTTACCCAATATATGCGAAGTCTAGGGAAATAAGACGTAACCTACCTGTCATCCGATGACAAGCTGCGGGAACAACGATATCCAAAGCTGAGCTGCTCCAAGAAGCTCCAAACGAGAATAATACTATCAAACTCATGAATAAAATATTAAGACGAGTCTAACGATACCCATATTGCGACAATTGTAGCTGGGTTGATATCCGGGTCAAAAGCGGGCTCGTGAGGCGCGTAAGCCGAAACCAAAAAAAAAAAGATCACGATGACCCCAACGATTCCAAGAAGGAATGCAACAAATTTGAGCATAATTGTACAAGGGAAGGGCACCAAAACAGCCCGTCCAAGTTGGGATTAAAGAATGGAAATTTCTAAAATTAAAACAAAAATTGGGCAAGAATTACTTACCAAAATGATGGAAAATAAGCCCAAGACGGATAAAACTTCAGACCCACGGACATGCACAAGCTTTGGGGGCAAAATCTATCATAAAATCCAAGCTTTGGATGAGCATCAATGGAGGAATTAAGAGAAAAACCGAAGAAGGCAAGTTGGGGAAGAGGACTTACAAAGAGGCGAAGAACTGTGGATAATCGATGAACAAATAATTCCCCAAGGTTTAGAACTGAATTGGAGAAAAATGGTGGAGAGAATTTTGAGTTTTAGAGTGAGAAAAGTGAGGAGAAGGGCTGGAAAAAATGAAATGACAGCAATAAATAGCTGCTGTCCGTAGCTGATTTTCTGCACTTTTTAGAAAACTCGACGGGGGATTCCGGGCACAATCGGGAATCGATATTCAATAACTAATAGTGCTAATAGAGTGTAAACAACGTTCCAGAGTCAACGAAATAGATGAAACTTCCATATAATGTCATTTTGTAGAAATATTTACCCAAGTCAATACTAACGAAAAGGAACTCAAAGACTCGAAATGAGTCTGACTCACCCGGAACCCGAACCAACCATCTTCCTAGACCAAACCCAATATTCCGAAGCTGATGGAATTTTCATATTTTGAATCTGACAGTCTAATCATCAAAGTCACCCAAAATTACACTTTCAACTCCAAAATAGCCTAAAAACTGAGAAAACCACACAAAATCCACACGGGAAGTTCTCAGGCCTCAACTAAAGGTCCAACTAGACCAAACTCATCGCTCTGGAGCTAATGGAACTGTTAGAATTCAATTATGAGTATGTTAGCTAAGAATGTTGACTAAAGTCAATGATATTCTAAGTTTAAAGCTCTAAAATAGGCGAACGACTAAAACGACCAAACAAATGACCAGGGCACCGAACTACTGGTCCCAACAAGCCATAAATGACTTGGGGCCGCTACAAGACGGCTCTAACAGTGCAATAAATACAAAAATGCAAAGATAACCAGAAGGGTCATCACAACATCCACTACTAAAAAGACTTTCATCCTTGAAAATCAAGAAGAAGGGAGTACCTGAAGGCTCGAACAACTGCGGATACTGAGCACGCAACTCACTCTCGATCTCCCAGGTAGCCTCCTCAATTGGACGATGCCTCCACTGCACTTTCACAACTGGAATCTCCCTAGATCTCAACCTCCTGATATCTCTTACCAGAATAGCTATCGGCTACTTAACAACTGATAAAATCTCATCCAACTGAACCGAATCCCAATGCAACACATGAGACTCATCAGGCACATACCGGTGCAACATCAAAATGTGGAAAACTAGGTGAACAACTGAAAATATCGAAGGCAAGACTACCATGTAGGCAACACTACCAACCCTCTGTAGAATCTCAAACGGCCCAATAAATCTGGGGCTAAGCTTGCCCTGCGGACCAAATCTCATCACGCCTTTCACGGGCGATACTAGAAGGAAAACCATATCACCAACACTGAACTCCAAGGCACAAAGTGTACGATCAGCGTAGCTCTTCTGCCTACTCTGGGATGCTCTAAGTCTGTCCTGGATCAAATGAACTCAGTCCAAGGAATCTCTAAGTAAATCTGTACCCTGCGGTCTGGACTCTAACCCATCAAACCAACCAATGGGTGATATGCAATGCCTACCATACAGAGCCTCAAAAGATGCCATGCCAATGCTCGAATGAAAGCTATTATTATACGCAAACTCAACCAATGGTACAAACTGATCCCATGAACCTCCAAAGTCAAGAACACAAGCCCAAAGCATGTCCTCCAGGACCTGAATAGTCCTCTCAGACTGTCCATCTGTGTGAGGGTGGAAAGTAGTGCTAAGCTGAACCTCCGTACCCAAATCCCTGTGTATAGCTCTCCAAAACTAGGATGTGAACTGAGTGCCGCGATCTGAAATGATAGAAGTTGGGACTCCGTGCAACTGTACAATCTCACGAATGTAGATCAGAGCTAACCTCTCTACCCTGTAAAAAGTTTGAACCAGCAAGAAATATGTTGACTTAGTCAGCTTATCAACGATCACCAAGATAGAGTCAAACCCCCGAGTAGTACGAGGCAAGCAAATAATAAAGTCCATAGTAATACCTTCCCACTTCCACTCAGGAATGGGAAGTCTCTGCATCAAACCACCTGGTCTCATGTGCTCGAACTTCACCTGTTGATAGTTCAAGCACCGATATACGAACTCTGCCATGTCCCACTTCATACCACCCCACCAGTAAAGCTGCCTCAAATCTATATACATCTTCGCTGCTCTAGGATGAATAGAGTATCTGGAATAATGTGCCTCACGGAGTATCAACTGTATCAAATCACCAACTCCCAGAACACAAAGTCGACCCTCAAACCTCAGAATCAAATAAGAACCCAAGGTAGCCCAGCTGGCCTCACCCCAAACCACCTGATCACGAAGGTCACACAAACTCTGATCCTCAAACTGTCGGCTCTGAATCTGATCAACTAGAGTAGAGCAAACCTCAACACTAGCAAAAACTCTGTTGGGATCCGATAAGTCAAGCCTAACTAAACGGTTAGCCAAGGACTGGATATCCAAGGCCAACGATCGCTCAGAAACCTAAAGTGAAGCTAGGCTACCTGTCACGACCCGATTTCTCGGTCATGATGGCACCTACAACCCCCCAGTAGGAGAACCAATTCCCTTAGCCCAAGACAGTTAGTAATGGGCTACTATCTAACAAATAAGCAAAAGAACAGTTTAATAAGCAAAAGTAAGAGAGTAAGATGAGGAGAATAGATAACAAGAGTATATATATACATATGAGGAAACTAAACCAAACCCCAAGACCTGGTATCATAGTATAGAGCCAAAACTACATACATGGAGTGCAAACGATCCAAAACAATATATACAGATGTCTCTGAATGGTAATAGAGTACATGAAGCAAAAGATAAACTAAAGCTAAGCTCCGATTGCCAAGAGCTCAACCTCAATCTGAAGTAGTCCCCAACAGATCTCCAAGCACGAATCACAGCGATCTAACGGCGATGGCCCACGCTAGGATCTGCACCCAAAGATGCAAGGGGGTAGAGTGAGCACCAAATGCGAAGCATAAGGTACCCAATAGGTATCATAGGCCGACTGGGCACATATAAGATAAAAGTGTAGTAACAGACCGAATAGAAGCAAGCAGTCACAAAAATCAATGAAAGGTACACAGGAACTAGCCCAGAGGGAAATCAACAGAACCACATGTGAGGCCAGTAAGTAGAATATACACACCATAGGCACAAGTGGAAGTAAGAAGTATGCACCTGGGGTCCTTGCAATAACAGTGTATACAAAATAAGTTTACGAAATGGACGGTATACCGGTAACCTACAGTATAAGAAGAGGGGAAGAGTAATGATAGGCATGCTCAGAGACATGAATCAAACTCAACTAATCATATCAATCTCAAATCCAGAAACTAACAGTCTAGCAGTAACCAATTTCATACTTAACCGTAATAGAGAACAATTCTGTAAGTAAATAGCAAGAGTCTACCTACAGTCCCCCGGCCGCCTATACAACCGAGGAACACAAACAAGTGAAAACAAACCCTCCGGCATCCCATACTACCGGAACGTATAATCAACAAACAACAAACAAGGGTGGAGCCTCAAACAATGAATGATATGATGCATGAAGATCTCAAGTGAAATGGTATCTCTGTATGTACCTCCTCCGGTGCTGATCCGGCCCAGCAGGTAGGTTCCATGGAAGGACACTGCCCGTATACCTCTACTCCACCGTATACCCTTCCTCCGACACACGCAACCTGAAGCCCCAGGCCCAGATGGCAAGGTCCATGGAGGTCCCTGACCCCATACTAAAACTCAGTATCAAAACATGTCATCCGAAAGCAAGTCCGGGTTCAAGATAGAGACCCAGTCTCGAATATGCATGCCTAGACCCTGTCCAGGACTAAAGTAGTAGGAAAATATCTCAAAAAAAACCCCTCCAAGGGTGCCCGGGAATAATCGGGTCTAAACAGTAGAAAGTCATCTCGGGTGCTCGGTCCGACCGAGGCTAAAATTATCTCAAATAGCAAGAAAACTCAACTAGCACCCTGGCCCTGCCGAGTCTAGCGTTAATCGTAAAACTGGTGATTTAAATCATAATTTTACTTTCTTTTGCCCAAGAATATTCACAAGTTAAATCAAACCATTTCCAAATTATTTCCATAAAAAATGGGCCCCCGGGCCATGCAAGGTTTAGAAAATAGTGTTCGTAGGCCCGAAGCCCAAACCGTAGTAAAACATGTAATAAACCTCTTTATATGCATGGAAATGGTATGATCAAACACAATAGTTGCCCAGCAGCTCACAATCAACCTATCGACCCTGCACAGGCCCACATCTACTCAGCAAGCATAACCAGTCTAGAAGGATAATTCTATGCCCGGGACTCGCGGACATTCCCAAAATCCCACCTTCTATGTTCCAGAGTCAACAAGGCCTCACAGGACCACAAGGGTAAATAAAATATATCGGCAAGTACTACAAGCAACGGAGGAACAAAAGTAGGCGGACATGAATAAAGCGGTCGAGGTCTGTTGTACCAACCTAATAAACCAACCCAAGGATGCCCATTAATACAATTTTATCCTATATATGCGGAGTCTAAGGAAAATAAACCGTAATCTACCTGTCGTCCGATGAGAAGCTTGAACCTCTCCGAAAAATCCTCAACACGAAATCAAACTCGAACTCGGGCTTGAATAACTCGACGTAGATAATTGATTTCTCTTTTCGGTGATCAAATATAAGAACAAAACAAGAACAAAATGCTTTCTCCACCAAATGTCTTTGTCCGCCTAAGCATGTAAGTGAACAATTTTAAATATTTGAGAGAATATTAAGTACAGAAAGTTAATGGCCATGTAGGGTAATAATGTGTATATATATACTACCACATACTGCCAACCTTGTTGTACAATGTCTCCACTTCCACGTGGAAGTGGAGGTGGCAACCAATTCGTCCCGTTAAGTATATACTCGGGTATTGCATAAATTCATGGTAAAATATATATAACTTTTTGAATATACCATAATTAATAGAAAATCATTTCAAATAAAACCTACTATATTATAATAATAAATTTCAACATAACTAAATTTACTATCTCCGTTAAAATATTACAATGTATAAAAACCTTATAAAATAAATACATATACAATTATATTGTAACAAAATATTTTTCATAAACCTTTAAAATATTTTTAAAAAGGTAATAATAATGTAACTTTTTACCAAATTCAACTTTCAAATAAAATATTTTCAAATACACGCGATGTTAATAAATTCTCAAACTTAGGCTCGCAATTCACCAACGCACGATTTTGTTACACAAGAACTCTCTTGGAACCCTCCCTTATGTTTTCTCACTGTTTCAGAACTGAAATGGCGTTTTAAAACGTGAATTTGAGTCTTTAAATCGTTTTTGACCCAACCCGGTTCGCGACCCGGTTTCTGCCAGACAGTCCGCGGTAAAACAGTCATAACTTTTTACTCCAAGATCAGTTGGACGTGAGGTTTTGTGCGTTGGAAACTAGACTCGTAGACCTTCGAATTGGTATTTTGGGGGACTTCTAACTCTTTATATATTGGGAGAAAAGCCCTGAGACATTTTACCCAAAGTTCAGAAAATTTATTAAAGGAACTTACGATAACTTTTGTCGACTTACTTGTCTTCAAAAATTATCATACGACCAAACAAATGGACCCGGCACCGAAATACCGGTCCTGACAAGCCTTAAGTGACTTAGGGCTGCTACAAACAAGCTCTAACGGGTCAAGGAAAACGTATACGTGGAAATAACCGAAAGGGTCATTACACTACCCATACTCACCGCCTTTCCACTCAAGGTATCTGCTACGACGTTTGCCTTGCCCAAATGGTATAAAATAGTGAAATCGTAGTACTTTAGCAACTCAATCCATCTCCTCTGCCTCGAGTTCAGCTTGAGCTAACTCATAATGTATTGAAGACTACGATAGTTGGTGAATATCTCGCAATCAACTCCATAAAGATAGTGCCTCAAGATATTGAATGCGAAGACTCCTGCCGCCAACTCTAATTCGTGAGTGGGGTAGTTGCGCTCGTGAACCTTCAGCTTTCTCGATGCATATGCTATCACTCGACCCTGCTGCATCAACACACAACAAAGACCAACCCCTGAAGCATCACAATACATGGAGAAACTCTGACCCTCAACCGACAAAGTCAAAACTGGAGCTGAAATCAATAAGGACTTAAGCCTCTAGAAGCAATCCTAGCACTGATCAGACCACTGAAATGGAACATCCTTCCTAGTCAGCATAGTCAAAGGTGCTTTTATGGAAGAAAATCCCTCGACAAACCGTTTGTAATACCCGACTAACCCAACAAAGCTGCGAACCTCGGTAGGAGTAGTAGGTCTAGGATAATCACGAACCGCAGAAATCTTACCCGGATCAACCCTAATACCTTCCTTAGACACACGTGTCCTAGGAATTCAACTGACTCTAGCCAAAACTCACACTTTGTGAACTTGGCATAAAGATGATGATCTCTCAAAGTCTGAAGTACAATCCTTAAGTGCTGCTCATGCTCTTCTCTGCTCCGGGAGTATACCAGGATGTCATCACTGAAGACTATCACGAACAGATCTAGGTACGGGCTAAGCACCCTATGCATCAAGTCCATGAAGGCTGCGGAAGCATTAGTCAACCCAAAAGACATAACTAAGAACTTATAGTGGCCGTAACGTGTCCTGAATGCTGTGTTAGGGATGTCCTCCGCCCTAATCCTCAACTGATGGTAGCCGGACCTCAAATAAATCTTAGAAAACACGAGCGGAACCCTGAAGCTGATCAAATAAGTCATCAATCCTGGGCATCGGATACCTATTCTTCACAGTCACCTTATTCAACTACCGATAATCAATACTCATTCACATCGACCCATCCTTCTTCTACATGAAGAGAACAAGATCACCCCAAGGAGACACACTCATCTAATAAACTCCTTAGCTAACAAATCCTGGAGCTGCTCCTTAAGCTCTCTCAACTCAGCATGATCCATACGGTAGGAAGGAATAGAAATGGGCCTAGTGTCTGGCTTTAACTCAATGGAGATATCAATATCCCTCTCAGGTGGAAGGCCTGGCAGGTCGGTAGGAAACACATCTAAGAAGTGTCTAACCACAGGAACAGACTCAGGAGACGTAAGGTCAGCACTAGCATCTCGAACGTATGCTATATAAGATAAACACCTATAGGATATCATCTTTCTAGATAAAAGACAAGAAATGATCCCAGACGGTGCATGGCTAACAGAACCCTACCACATAACCAGGGATACACCGGGAAAAACTATGGTAACAGTCTTGGCATAGCAATCCAAAACCACACGGTGAGGGGATAACCAGTCCATGCCCAGTATCATATCAAAATCCAAGATATCAAGTATCATCAAGTCAGCCAAAGTGTCCAAATCACCAAAAGATCTCACACAGGATCTCACAATCTGATTCACTACTAAAGAATATCCTACTGGGGTCGAAACAGAAAAAAGAACAAACAATGGCTCACTAGCTAACCCCAATCAAGGTAGAAAGTAGGCAGATAAATATGAACAAGTGGATCCAGGATCAAATAAAACATAAGTTGGCTGACGACATATAGAAATCGTACATGTGATTACAGCATCCGAGGCCTCTGCCACTAGTCTTCCAGGGATCGCATAGAACTGATGACGACCTCCACCTGCCTAACTGCCATCCCTACCACCTGCTCTGCCACGCGGGGAACCACCCCTAGCCTGACCACCACCCCCTCTAGCCAGAGGCTGAACTTCTAGTAGTGACTCAGCTGGCTGAACTGTACCCTGCTGGGGGTAATCTCTAGCAAAGTTACCAACCACACCACAAGTATAGCAAGCTCCTGATGACCTACTTTGTCAGGATGAACCAGCAGAACCCGAATGGTCACCACGGCCTGATGCCCCAGAATTTGTACCTATCGACGGCTGACCACTGTGACCTTACTGATTGTCGTGATCCTACTCAAATGGAGAACTAAAAAAGCCTTAAGTGATGCCTGTATCGGTCGGCTAGACTGACCCTGATGCTACTACGGATGATAACCTCAGCCCCACTGGCCTAAACCTCTACCACTATGCCTAGAACAACTGTAACCACCCTAATGTCGAGACCTCTTATCTCTGGCCCCGGTGTCATGACGACGCAAATCCTCAACTGTGCGGGCATAGTCTGCAATGGTCTGGAATGATTGACCTCTAGCAACCAGTATCTTTGCAGGCTCTCTGAACTCTTCTCGTATCCCCCAAACAAATCTACGGACTCTGTCGGCCTCAGTAGGCATAAACATGGCTCCAAACAGAGCAAGCTGATAGAACCGGGTCTCAAACTCTGAGACGGTCATGGTATCCTGAGAAAGTCTAGTTAACTCCTCCCTCCGATGCTCTCGGGCGCTCTGTGGAAAGAAATTGGCCATAAAGGCCTCATAAAACTCAGACCAGGTCAAGGGAGGTGATGTAGAAGGCCTTCAAGCAACCTGTGCCCTCCACCATAACTTTGCTGGACCCTCTAGATGATATGAAGTGTAGCCAACCCCATGAGTCTCCAATATGCCTAAATGGTGCAACATCTCCTCGCAAGTAGTGATAAAGTCATATGGGTCCTGACCTAATGTACCAGCGAATCTCGGTGGTGCCAATCTCAGAAACCTACCCAAGGCCTTCTGCTCCATCTCTGTCATAGTAGGGCAAGGAGCAAGAGGCTGGGCAACCAATGTAACTGGAACAACCTCAGCACGAGGAGATGCAGTAGCAGGCTGTGCTCCTGAACTCTGAAAAAACCCAGGGCTGCCCCCTAAGCGGATGTCTGGGCTGTCTCAGAAGGACGCTTCCCAATCATACCTAATAGCTGATATAACAAACTCCAAATATCTGAAGACTGAGCTGGGGCTGAAGCTGGCACAAAAACTGATGCTGGAACTTGTACTGGAGCTAGTGGTGCCTGGGCTATCCCTACTGCTCTGGAGCTAACTATGGCTCGTAGTCATATTCAGGATCTATATCCACTCTAGCAGCTCTAGCAGGTGCCGCTACTCTGGGGTACCCTCGACCCCTACCTCTACCCCAACGACCACCCCAGCCCCTAGCTGGAGTCGGAGGTGCAGGGGCAGGAGGCTCTCCTCCGCCCAAAGCTGAAGATCTCATATGAGCCATCTGCGGAAGAGTGAACTAGAATAAGTGAGATTTCCAGAAACTTTCAAGGATACTATGCACGAAAGAGGAACAAGAATAGTCCATTTTCCTAAGATGTCACTATAGCCTCCCAAATATTGAGTACAGACGTGTCCGCTCTAATACGAATGACTCTACTAGACATTAGCTCCTATATCGATGACACTGGTGAACCTAGAGCTCTGATACAAAGCTATCACGACCAGATTTATCGGTCATGATGGCACCTACAACCCCCCAGTAGGAGAACCAATCCTCGTAGCCCGGAATGGTTAGTAATGGGCTACCTTCTAATAGTTTAAATGGAAGGGCAGGTAAAAAAGCGGAAGCAAGGGAACAAGATAAAGAAATTAGATAATAAGGATAACATATTTGAAAAGTGGAAACTAAGCCAACCCAAAACCTGGTATCCTAATGTATAAGACTCGAACTACATCATGAGTACAAAGGTCCAAAAGTCATATATACACAATGTCACCAAAACTATAAGAGTACATAATACACCATGGATAACTGAAGTCAAGCTCTGAACGCCAAGAGCTCACCTTAAGCCTGGATGATCCAAAAACTGCACCCCGCACGAGTCTTTGATGCGCTAACAGTGATGGCCGGTGCTAGGATCTGCACCAGAAGATGCAGAGGGTAGGGTGAACACCAAATGCAAAGCATAAGGTACCCAATAGGTATCATAGGCCGACTGGGTACATATAAAGTAAAAAAACTATAGCAGGCAAAGTAGGAACAAACAGTCACATAATTCAATGATAAGCACACAGGAGCTAGCCTAGAGGTAAGACAACATAAGCAACATATAAGGCCAGCATATAGAATATATACACACACCATGCACATGTGAAAGTAAGGACAACTCACCTGGTTGCAAAAATAGTATATATAAGAATAAGTTCTAGAAATAGGCAGTATACCGGTACCCTCAAGTATAAGGAAAAAGGGAGAAAAGAATAAGGGTAGACATTCTCGACATACATGAATTAATACCCAATCAAGTCATACAAAACTCAATCCAGGAACTCACTACCTCACAATAATAATGCTTATACTTAACCGTAACAGGGAACAATATCGTAATAAAGTAATATGAGTCTACCTACATCCCTTGGCCGCCCATAAAACCCAGGAACGCAATCAAGTGAAAACAAACCCTCTGGAATCCCATACTACCAGAGCGTACAATCAACAAACAGCAAACAAGGGTGGTATCTCAAACAATGGATGATATTATGCATGAAAACCTCAGGGTGAAATAGAACCTTTGTATGTACCTCCTTCGGTGTTGATCGGGCCCAGCAGGCAGGTTCCATTGAAGGACACATGCCGTATACCTCTACTACACTGTATAGCTTCCCTTCGGAACATGCATCCCAAAGCCTCAGGCTCAGAGAAGCAAGGTCCATGGAGGTCTCGAACCCCATACTAAAACTCAAAATCAAAACGTGTCCTCTGAAATTGAGTGCGGGTTCAAGTCAGTGTCTAAGTCTCAAATATGCATGCCTAGACCCCGTCTAGGACTAAAACAGTGAAAAAGATGACTCAAAAACCCTTCCAAGGGTGCCCGGGCACAACTGGGTCTAAAACAGTAGTAAAAACATCTTAGATGCTCGACCTGGCCGAGCCTGATATCATTTCAAATCAGTAAGGAAACTCAGCTAGCACTCTGACCCGGTCGAGTCTAGCAATAGTAATAAATCATGATAAAACCATATCTTTAAACTTCTTTTACCCCAAGAAGATCCACGTATCAAGTCAAATAATTTCCAAATCCATTTTCATCAAAAATGGCCCCCGGGGCTATACTAGGTTTAGAAAATCAGTTTCTGTAGGCCCAAAGCCAAAAACCATAATAAAATGTGGAAAAAACTCTTTATATGCATGGAAATGATATGATCAACCCAAATAGCTGCCCGACAGCTCACAATCAACCTAACGGCCCTGCACAGGCTCCGAAACTACTCAATAAGCATAACCAACCTAGAAGGATATTTTTATGTCCGGGACGTTTTATTATGGTTTTTGGCTTTGGGCCTACGAAAACTAATTTTCTAAACCTTGCATGGCCCCGGGGACCTATTTTCGATGAAATTGGATTTGGAAATGATATAATCAACCCAAATAGATGCCCGGTAGCTCATAATCAACCTAATGGCACTGCACAGGCTCTGAAGCTACTCAGCAAGCATAACCAGCCCAGAAGGGTATTTATATATCCGGGAGTCGTTGACATTCTCAATAATCCCACCTTCTATGTTCCAGAGTCAACAAGACCTCACGGGGTCACAAGGATAATAAATATATCAACTAATAGGAATACTACACACAATGGAGGAAAGAAATAGGACAAATCATGAAAAAGTGGTCAAGGTCTATGGTACCAACCTAATAACCCAACCCAAGGATGCCAACTAGTACAATTTTACCCGATATATGCAAAGTCTAGGGAGTTAAGCCGTAACCTACCTGTCGTCCGACGACAAGCTGCAAGAACGACGATATCCGAGGCCGAGCTGCTCTGAGAAACTCTGAACGAGAATCAAACTATCAAATTCATGAATAAAATGTTAAGACTAGTGTAAGGATACCCATATTGCTACAATTGTAGCCGGGTCGATATCCGGGTCAAAAGTGGGCCCGCAGGGCCCACAACTCAAAACCAAAAATGAAAAAAACCAAGATGACCCCAACGATGCCAAGAAGGAATTCTAAAAATTTGAGCACAATTGGACAAGGGAAGGGCACCAAAACAGCCCGCCCAAGTTGGGGATTAAAGAATGAAATTTTTTAAAATAAAAATCGAAATTGGGCAAGAATTACTTACCAAAATGATGGAAAATCAGCCCAAGATGGATAAAACTTCACACCCACGAACATGCACAAGCTTAGGGGGCAGAATCTATCACAAAATCCAAACTTTGGATGCTGCATCAATGGAGGAATGAAGAGAAAAACCGAAGAAGGCAAGTTGGGGAAGATGACTTACCAAGAGGCAAAGAACTATAGATAATCAACGAACAAATAATTCCCCAAGGTTTAGAACTGAATTGGAGCAAAATGGTGGAGAGAATTTTGAGTTTAAGAGTGAGAAAAGTGAGGAGAATGGCTGGAAAAAACGAAATGACAACAATAAATAGTTGTCTGTAGCAGATTTTTTGCACTTTTTAGAAAACTCGATGGAGCATTTCGGGCACAATCAGAAACAGATATTCAAAAACCAATAGTGCTAATAGAGTGAAAACAACATTCCGGACTCAACGAAATCGATGAAACTTCCATATGAGGTCATTTTGGAGAAATGTTGACCCAAGTCAACACTAACGAAAGGAACTCAAAGGCTCAAAATGAGTCTGACTCACTCGGAACCCGAACCAACCATCTTTCTAGCCCAAACTCAATATTCCAGAGCTGATGGAATCATCGGATTTTGAATTGGACACTCCGATCATTGAAAGTCACCCAAAATTATACTTTCAACTCCAAATGGCCTGGAAATTGAGAAAACCATACAAAACCCACCCTTAAAATTCTTAGGCCTCAACTAAAGGTCTAACTAGACCTAACTCATCGCATCGGAGCTAACAAAACTATCAGAATTCAATTCCGAGCACGTTAGCTAAGAATGTTGACTAAAGTCAATGATATTCTTAGTTTAAAGCTCTAAAATAGGGGAACAGCTAAAACAACCAAACGAACGACCAGGGAACCAAACTACCAGTCCCAGCAAGCCATAAATGACTTAGGGACGCCATAGGAATGCTCTAACAGTGCAATAAATGCGAAAACGCGAAGATGAACAGAAGGGTCATCACACTATACTTGTTAATTACTTACTATTTTACCCTCTCGTTCATGTCCTATACTTGATCTTCAATAACACAATGACAGTCTATCGTGATATTTTTTCCTAGTTCAATATATTTTAAGTCATATTATCAAATCAACCTTTATCTATACATTGTTATAAAATTTTACAAAATTCTCATTACCTCTTAGTCAACACATAAGGACATAGTAATCCCATTATTTGCCTAACAAATACACGACTCTTGCTACATGTTTTAATCCATCACTATCTCTACTTTTTTGCTACAATATTCTTGACATTATATTTTGGCTTTGGAATTCATTCTACTACTTATGGCTTACAAAGCCTCAAATAATATTATCCCTCGAGTGGAGACACTACCCAATCCTTTAGACACATACTCTCCCCTTAGAGGGTACTATCACATCATACTTTAGGCTCAAATGCACGATTCATCTAAACAAAAGTATACAATAGACTCAAAAGAACTAATGGGCTTGTCATTTCCAAATGCATATGAAAATGTACATGGTCAGACAAGTAATACAAGATGGAATTTGATGAATTGATTCTAGTTTGAATTCTTATATGAGCTATTCAGTAGGTAACCAATAATAGAGAGTGAATTTGTGTGTTTTAAATGTAAATAAAAAAATTCCTAGATAAGTCCTGGATTAGTTGTTTTGTGATTCAAATTTGAGAAATGATCCAAGGTTATGCTATTTCGACAATCTAGTTAAGTCCATAAACCATACGTTAAGTTAATTTCCCGAGTTACTAGTTACGGGTCAATTTTAAACATGTTGAGCATTTTGCCAAAAACTTTTGGTCTCCTCGACTATTCGTAACACCTATATTCCTATGGTCATTGGTTGATAGTTAAGAGAATACGATTTCTCTTTTATATCAATTGGACAAGTCTACGAGTATATTCCTATCCATTATAGTGAACCGTTCCCCCTTCCCTGTAGAGTTCACAACTAACACCTACCTTCCCTTATTGCATGAGTATTTCCCTATTCCTAGTCCAAAGTATTCACCATAGATAGTGTTCAATAGTTGATCAAGTTACCAAACAATTAAGATCAATAAATAACTCAACAAGAAAAATATGAACTAAATAATATGATAATTCAAAAATAACCTTCATGTCGTTAACCACAACCCTAGATACTAAAAGTTTATATACTCATGAATCTCTTTGAAATAAGAGATTTCATGAGTTTACAAGAAACAAATCAAAAATAAAATAAAATAAAGAAACTTGACCTTGTTCTTGAGATTTGCCCTAGCTTTTGTCTCTCCCAAATTAGATGTTGTTGATAAAAACAAACATGGGAGGAGGCTTTATATAGAGTTTAGGAGTCCTTAGGACTAAGAAAACTAATCCAAATTTGCCTACGAGAACCCCTGTTTGCACCACTGCCCAAAAGTGAAGCAATGGCACGGAGAAGAAATGACACCTTAGAAAATTGTCCAAATCTGTGCCACCCCTTGCTATTGGGTGAGTGGAACAATGCAAACTTATAGAAAAGCTTAGAAAACATCATAAATCTATGCTGCTTCCCCAAAGCGAGGCAGTGGCGCGAGCCATCACAAGATTTTCCCTTTTTTGCTTGTTTTGTATCTCTTTTCAACATCGCTTCTTTCTTGCTTCCTTTTGATTCCTTGGTGCTCATTTTCCTCTTGTTTAAGCTATAAATACCTAAAGAGACTCCTACATAAAGAAAGCACCAAACAAAGTGCAATTTAGAATATTTAAGCTCAAGATGATACTAAAAAGAGAACAAATGAGAGGCAAATAATCATATGAAAGCATAACTTTTAGCCTCTCATAAACATCTCACACTTAAACACTTGTTCGTCTTCGAGTAAGATATACGCTCAAGATTTAGACTTTCCTACAAACTACACCAACTGAATAAGTTTACTCAAGATAATACCACAATGATTATCGACAATAAGATCTTAATACAACATGCTTCATTCATTCAAAGCTCATAAAGAACTACTTCAAGACCTTATAGCCTCAACAACTGAATCTACGGTATTAGCAAACACTCATAAGTCACCCAATCAAGAGATCAATAATATTACCAATCTTTCATTAAGCATGTGGTTTGATCACAAGAGAGTTACCTACATTCACTTACAATACTATAACTCATCACATCAATCGATATAAGAATAGAAGTATGCTCACTCTCACAAAGAAGTTCACATGCAACATATAATGAACCATAAGCTTACCCTTCGTGTACTACTGTAATGCATCGTATATTTGAATAGCCTTTAGAGCAAGAAGATGGACCTATATGACCCTTAGAACAAATAGAAATTGATTGGGGATGTGTTTAGAAGTGTTGGGAAAGCTTAGAATGAGAAAAAGGACCCTGCTTCACAGAATAGGAGGCCAAGCCTTGGCCCTCGTGTTGCACGACACAACATAAGGGTCCACTGGACCAAGCTTGAAGTGGGCCATGTGGTGAATTTTTATTCAGAACAATATGTTACTCTCTTCCCCAGAGCTCCAAGAGAAATAAGAGCACTCAGGTTTAAGATTCAAAGATGAATTCAAAGACTTTCTCAAATTTCTCTTCGTCAAACTTTAGGCATTCCTCTCCAGTGCTTCAAACTTTAGATTCTCTCCTACCAGGTATGTGAGTATTCAATAAGGGTTTTGTCCACCCTTATTTCCAAAACCTCAGGATTTTACACTAATTTGTGATTTAGAACTAGGGTTCTTACCCTCTTATGCAATTTATATAGAACTCAATTCTTATGCTTAGTACATGATTTTATCCTGTCTAAATGAATTATATTATGTTTTTTATGAATTGTATGATATTTTACAAAGGTGTAAGAAATCAAGAACCTAGTCCAAGTTCGTAGTATTTTCTCACGAAATTGTTCATTCTAGAATCTAATTTGGAATATTAGTGGTAAGCTTGTAAAAAACGTTTGGTTATCTTGCAGCTATAGTTTTCAGAAATTAATGACTTTGGATTAGTATAGTTCTGACATAGAAATTCAGGACATCAGTTTAAATGAGCTAGCATAATCAGTTATGCGAGAAGTACTTACCACCAAGTTGGACCAAGGTTCAGCATAACCTAATGTCCTAGAACTACGTGCCATCATAGGATTATTTAGCCCCTCAGTTGGGCCTCAATTTAGTGATCACACTAGTTATTCCTCTACACTCGAGCAAGGTGTATTGGGTCATTTTGATGGGGCATATACATCAGACTCCATGTCTAGCTTACGTGGTTTATGTCGGCTAATAGGCTCTCCCATAGAATTAGTTTCAGTAATGTGTATTAGGCCCTCAGATCAGTTTTACAACTTTTAATTATATTTTTTAGAATATCCTTGGATTTTAGATTTTTAGCATGATTATATTATGGGTCTATGAACTATATTTCAGCTTACAGTTTAAACAACATATCAGTAGTTTGGCATGTTTATACATACAAACAGCTTGAATATCCCTCATACTCAGTACATTCAAAGTACTGACGCATACTCTATGTGCTGCATTTTATCATGACACAGGTTCAGGTTCTCACATTCCACCTCATGATTAGCTTGTACCAGAGCCATATCAGCGACAACCAGTGGTGAATCCTCATCATCCAAGGACGTATCTTTCTATGCTTTTTGAGTTAGCTTATTTTTTAGTTTTAGTATTTTGGAGTTGGCTGCGGGCTTGTCCAAAGAAACTCATCAGTATTAGAGGCTTTCAGACATATAGTTTGATTTTAACTTATTCAACTATATTATATGTCAGACTCATATATTCATTTATTCAGAGAATTTTTAGTCTATATTTTTGAACTATTAAATTTTATTCAGTATAGCTTTTTCCTAGATATTTGTGTTAATCAGAATGCTTAGCTCATGCCAGATCAAGGGTTAGCTTGGGGTCGCTTGTGACTCTAAGCACCATATTACGTCTAGGGCGTAGGCTCAAGGCATGACAAACTTGGTATCAAAGCATTATGTTTAATGTGTCCTAAGGTGTCTAAAAGTCGCGTTGAATAGAGTTTATTTCATGGATGTGAAGCGCACCACACTTATGAGAGAGAGACTATGAGACATTTTTAGGAAACTCTACTTCTTTCATAATTCAGTATCGTACAATAGAGTTTAACTCTATTTTCCCCTTCTAATTTGTTCGTTATGCATTTTAGATCATTCCTCTTTACTGAAACAATGCTCACAATGTTAACGCAAATCCTCCATCCCCAAATTATGAGGTTTCAAACATTGAGTTTCACAATGTTATCCAGATGTTGGCCCAAGCTGTGACCAACAAGGCTACAGTAGGTCCCAGTTCTACAAACCCAAATGGTGGATCAGCTGCAGCTGGGTTAGGGATTTTGTTTGTATGAACTCACTGGAGTTTCTAGGGTAGAAGGTTGGTGAGGACCCACCAAATTTTATTGATGAGATCAAGAAGATTCTTGAGGTAATACAGGTGACTGGTACTGACAGTGTTGAGTCAGCACCCTATCAGCTCAAGGATATGGCTCATATTTGGTTCACTCAATGGAAGGACAACATGGGCGTGAATACAACTCCTGTAACTTGGGATTATTTTACTAAAAAGTTTTTGGACAAGTTCTTCTAGAGGGAGTTGAGAGAGGCTAAGGCAGAGGCATTTGTGAATCTGAGGCAGGGGTCCATGTCTATTTAGGAATATGGGTTAATATTTACGTAGCTCTCTAGGTATGCTCCAGCCATGGTAGCCAAGCCGAGGGCCTGAATAGGAAATTACATTTCAGGTGTCTCTTACTTGGTTAAGAAACAATGCAAGACAACCATGTTAGTCGTAGATATGTATATCTCTGGGCTCATGACTTATGCTCAACAAATAGAGGAAGAGAAGATTAAGGAGATAGCGAGGGAAAATAAGAAAGCTAGGATGGGTAACTATGATTACTCACAATAGAGGTCGAGTGACAAAAATTGTAACACCTCATGCATGTATCCAGCTATCTAAGTTACAAATATCAAAAAAATTCAAGTTTCCAGAGACGACGGCTCTGACGACGATCCATCATTTGGAAGCACGGGCCCATCCCGTTCTCCCATTGTCCCATCTCAAGAAGACCCCTCAGAGTGTCCCAGAAATAAAGAGTCCAAGAACGGTCCATCGTCTCTTCTCAGCTTTCCTTGTACTCGTTATCCTAAGTTCAGAAACCTATCTTCCAAGTGCCAGAAATGATGAGTCAAAGGATGGCCCGTACTTTTGGATGATGGGTAATCGTTCAAGACGTAATACCTAAGGTCCAGTAGCCCCAGAATCTTTCCGTCAAACCACGGTTCCCTTAGACGGTCCGTCCTTCTAGACGATGGACCATCGTCCAACCCATGGTCAGTGACTTCGATAATTTTTCCAGATTTTCTTAAATTAAGTCCAGGGGCATTTTGGTTATTTTCCACCCTATTATGTATTAAGTGAAGTCGTTTTGACTATTTTTAGAAAGGTTTTCACCCATATTATCCTAAGTCCCTCTTAAGTTCATCATTTTTCACTAAAAAAGGAAAGTTTCTCTCAAGCTCAAGTCTCCAAGCTCCAAGTCAAGTCTCCTTATTCTTTTCTAATAAAGTGGGTAATCTTCCACCAAGGAGTGTGGGTTTCTATCAATGGGTTCCTTTCACCCTTGTGCCCAAATTCTCCAATTCTTATTTTGAATTATGAAGATATAAAATTAGGGTTTTGATCCAAAAATTGGGGAAGGTTTATGGAATCAGTTTCTAAGTTTAAATTTATGGTTTCTTCTTGATTACTCATGATTTAAGTATGATTCTCTTATTCGTTTTAAAAGCCCAAGCATGAAAGTTGATTTATAGCATGAAACTATGAAATTGCATATTTTTAAGAGAAACTTGGCATGATTAGATATCATGGCCTTTATGTATTTATGAAATTGCATGCCTAATTCTTCAAGTATGAATTTAGAAAGAAAAGCATGTTTTTGAATTATGGCTATGCTAAGCTTATGAACTATGATATGAAAGTTGCATGATACCCGATGTGTTTTCATGCTTTATGTATAAAATTTGGCATGAGAGTATGCCCTTATGAATAAGATTTGGCATGAGAGTATGCCTTTATGATTATGAACTACAAGTGCATGTTTTTGGAGTAGTATTTAGCACCGAGAGGATGGGGTGAGAGTACCCTTAGTCCCATAAACTACGTTGCCAGCGTAGGTCATGATATGATATGATATGTGCCTTAAAGGCTTATGAGAGTGGACCCACGTCTTTATGTATGGTGTCCTTGCCTTAGCGGGGCATAAGGCAGCTTTTCCAACTAGGGTTATATAATTAGATTCCATGTAGCTCACGTGGTCTCATGTCGGTTATAAAAAACTCCCGTATGTTATGTTTTCATATTTTCTAAGCTTTATGAACCTTCTTATGAAATATCATCTTTAAGTTGGCTTTTGCCTTATGATTTAGCTTTTCACGTTGATATCTTTTCATGATACTTTACTACGTATGAATTATGTTTAAGTACCCTTTTAAAGCATGTTCTCCTTACTTATGCATCGCTCACATACTTAGTACATTCCATAGTACTAACGCATATTGCACTGCATCTTTTATGATACAGACTCAGGTACCCCTTCTCAGCTTCATGGCTAGAGTCTCATGCCACTTCCTTAGTCAGCTGTGGTGAGTCCTCATGGTTCGAGGACTAGTTATGCTTTTCCTTATGTTAGCTTTACTTTTATACTTCGACTTAGATAGGGTCTTGTCCTAGTAACTCTTATGTTATGACTAGAGGCTTTCATACATAGTTTGTATTTGAGTTCCCTTTTTGGATATTGTATGTTATGTGGATCTTAGACCCTTATTAATGTTTCCTTATTGGATTTCCATATTACGCTTCCTCTTATCTTTTATTATGCTTGAGAATGCTATGGCCAAGGGTTAGCTTAGGATCCTTGTGGTCCCGAGTCCCATGTTACGTCTAGGGGGTAACCTTAGGGCGTGACAAACTTGGTATCAGAGCCTCAGGTTCAAGAGTCCTAGGATGTCTGAAAGCCGCATCGAGTAGAGTCCTTCTCATGTGTGTGAAGCGCGCCACACATATGAAGAGGAAGTTATGAGGTGTCTTAGAAAAATTTCACTTCTTTTATTATCACATCGTGCGATAGAGCTTAAGTCTAATACTCCTCTAATCCTTATCTTATGCGTTTCATATTATGCCTCCTCGATGTGCTATACCTCCCGGAGCCGCTCGAAATGCCGCTCCTCAAGTTTTGGTTCCTGATGTCCTGAATGATGAGTTTAGGAATGCTATTCACCTACTAGCTCAAACTTTGGTAAATCAACAGGCTCCTGCCCCGCTCTTCCTCAAGGTAGGGTAGCGCCCCGGGTTCATGAGTTTATCCGTATAAACCCACTGGATTTTTGGGGTTCAAAAGTGGGAGATGACCCGCTCAACTTTGTTGATGAAGTGAAGAAGATCTTTGAGGTGATGCAAGTAGTGGGTGTTGATTGTGTTGAGCTTGCATCCTATCAACTCAAGGATGTGGCACATATTTGGTTCATGCAATGAAGAGAGGCTAGAGTGTGAGATATGATCCCCATGACTTGGGAGTGTTTTAAGAGAGACTTTCTTGATATGTTCTTTCCCTGTGAGTTGAGGCAAGCAAAGGTGGAAGAATTTGTGAACTTGAGGCAAGGTTCGATGTCAGTGCAAGAGTATAGTTTGACGTTCACTCAGTATTCTAGATATGCCCCCTCTATGGTAGCAGACTCGTATGATCAAATAAGCAAGTTCATCTATGGTGTTTCTGATATAGTGAAGAAGGAGTGTAGGTCTGCCTTGTTGTTGAGTTACATGAACATCTCTCATCTCATGACTCATACCCATCAGATTGAGGGTGATAAGCTTAAGGAGATGGCTAGGGAGAACAAGAGGAATAGATCTGAGGGATCAGGTTTTGGTCATCACAGGTTCAGAGGTGGACATTGCTCTTCTTTCCAGAAGAAGTCATCAGGTCTGGTTCACTCTTCTGCTAGTGCTCCTACCCAGGCTCAGAATCCTCGTCATGATCAGGGTGGTAGAGGGTATGGTTCTTATTCCCAGTCTCAGGGTAGTGTTACTAAGGGACCCTCCTACCCATCTTGTGCTAAGTAAGGGAATAATCATGTTGGCGAGTGTTTGGCCGGTTCAGGTGGTTGCTTTAGTTGTGGTCAGGCTGGGCATCATATCAAGGATTTCCCTTCAGCTAGGAACGGGCAGAGAGGTGGTAGGATTCAGTCTACCCCAACAACATTAGGTGGTAGACCAGCCCCACAGGGCGCAGCTTCTAGTTTTGGTGGTCAGCGCCATAACCGTCTTTATGCTATGTCCTCCTGTCAGGACCAAGAGAGTTCACCAGATTTGGTTACTGATATGTTAAAAGTCTTCTCTCTTGAATTGTATGCCTTGTTGGATCCCGGTGTATCCTTATCTTTTATAACCTCTTATATGGCTTGTATGTTCTAGATCCATCCTTAATTGCTTTTAGAACCCTTTCATGTTTCTATTCCTATTGGTGAGTCAGTCCTAGCCAAAAGAGTCTATCAAAATTACCCTATCTCAGTCCTTCATAGAGTCACTTCAGCGGATTTAGTAAAGTTAGAGATGACTGATTTTGATGTCATTCTCGGTATGTATTGGTTGTATGCATGTTATGCCTCAGTTGATTGCTGCACTCGTGTGGTTAGTTTCAAGTTTTCTAATGAACCTGTCATAGAATGGCAAGGAAATTCCTCTTCTTCGAAGGGTCATTTCATATCTTATCTTAAGGCTCGGAAGATGATTTCTCAGGGTTATGTCTATCATATAGTTCAAGTTATTGACATGGAGTCCGAGACCCCGACTATTCAGTCTGTTCCTATTGTGAATGAATTCCTAGAAGTGTTCCCCGATGATTTGCATGGAGTCCCTCCCGAGCGGGAAATTGACTTTGGGATAGATCTTCTTCCGGATACGAATAATATCTCTATTCCTCCCTATAGAATGGCCCCTGCGGAACTCAGGGAGTTAAAAGACCAGCTGAAAGACTTGCTTGATAAGGGTTTTATCAGGCCTAGTATTTCACCTTGGGGTGCCCCAGTTTTGTTTTTTCGGAAGAAATATGGTTTCCTTAGGATGTGTATTGACTACCATCAATTGAACAAGGTCACAATCAAGAATAAGTATCCCATTCCTAGGATTGATGACTTGTTCGATCAACTTCAGGGTGCTAGTTTCTTTTCCAAAATAGACCTTAGATTTGGTTATCATTAGCTTCGGGTTCGGGAATGTGATATCCCAAACACAGCCTTCAGGTCTCGGTATGGTCATTATGAATTTATCGTCATGTCCTTTGGTCTAAAGAATGCTCCTGCAGCTTTTATGGATTTGATGAACCGTGTGTTCAAACAGTATTTGGATATGTTTGTGATTATTTTCATTGATGATATCCTCATCTACTCTCGGAGTGAGGAAGAACATGTGAATCACTTGAAGGTTGTGTTGCAAACTTTCAAGGATAGACAGTTGTTTGCAAATTTTATCAAGTGCGAGTTTTGGATGCAGTCTATCACTTTTTTGGGTCATATTATGAATAAAGATGGTATTCGGGTTGACTCTCAAAAGATTGAGGCGGTAAAGAACCACCTAGACCCACTTCCCCATCCAATATTAGGAGTTTCTTCGATTTGGCTGGTTACTATAGGAGATTTGTGGGAGGGCTTTCCTCCCTTACTTCCTCATTGACCCGATTGACTCAGAAAAAGGTTAAGTTTCAGTGGTCCGACTCTTGTGAGAAAAGTGTTCAGGAATTGAAGACTCGATTGACTACAACTCCAGCATTGGTTCTACCCGAGGGCCTTGATGATTTTGTTGTGTATTGTGATGCCTCCAGAAATCATTTGGGTTGTGTTTTGATGCAACGGGGAAAGGTGATTGCTTATGCCTCGAGACAACTTAAGGTGCATGAGAAGAACTACCCTACTCATGATCTTGAGCTTGCGATCGTGGTTTTTTCTTTGAAGATTCGGAGACATTATTTGTATGGTGTGCATGTGGATGTTTTTACTGATCATAAGAGTCTTCAATATGTTTTCACTCAAAAGGAGTTGAATTTATGACAAAGGAGATGGCTTGAGATCCTTAAGGATTATGATATGAGTGTCCTTTACCACCCGGGTAAAGCCAATTTTGTGGTGGATGCTTTGAGTAGATTGTCCATGGGTAGTGTGGCCTTAATTGAAGATGGAAAGAAGGAATTGGTTAAAGAAGTTCATAGGCTTGATCGGTTGGGATTTTGCCTTACAGACTTGACCGAAGGTGGTGTGATTATGACTAATTGTGCCGAATCATCCTTGGTGGCCGAGGTGAAAGCCAAGCAAGACCAAGATCCCATTCTACTTCATCTTAAGGGTGCAGTGAGTCAACAAAAGGTTGAGGTTTTCTCCCAAGGGGGAGATGGTGTGCTTCGTTACCAGGGTCATTTATGTGTTCCAGATGTAGATGGATTGAGACAACAGATTTTGTCTGAGGCTCACAGTTCTAGATACTCCATTCATCCGAGTGCCACTAAGATGTACCGTGATCTACAAGAAGTCTTTTGGTGGAATGGTATGAAGAAGGATATAGCTGATTTTGTGGCTAAGTGTCCCAACTATCAATAGATAAAGGTGGAACATCAAAGGCCAGGTGGTATGCTTCAGGATGTTGATCTTCCCACTTGGAAATGGGAAGCAATCAATATGGATTTTATTACGGGTTTGCCTCGTACTCGAAGGCAGCATGATTCCATTTGGGTGATTGTCGATCGGATGACCAAGTCATCCCATTTCTTGGTTGTTAAGACTACGGATACAATGGATGATTATGCCAAACTCTACATTCGGGAGATAGTCCGATTGCATGGTGTTTTCTTGTCTATCATTTTGGATAGAGGTCCCCAGTTTACATCTCAGTTTTGGAGATCGTTTCAGAAAGGTCTTGGTACTAAGGTAAATCTTAGCACAACCTTTCACCCTTAGACGGATGGCCAGGACGAGCGTACTATTCCAAATTTGGAGGATATGTTGAGGGCTTGTGTTATTGACTTCAAAGGAAATTGGGATGATCAGTTACCTCTTAGCGAGTTTACCTACAATAACAATTTCCACTCTAGCATCCAAATGGCTCCATATGAGGCACTTTATGGAAGGAGGTGTAGGTCTTCTATTGGTTAGTTCGAGGTTGCTGAGGCAGCCTTGATTGGTCCAGATTCTGTACACGAGACCATGGAGAAAGTTCAGCTTATTCAGGAAAGTTTGAAGATCGCTCAGAGTCGACATAAATCTTATGCGAATGTGAGGAGAAAGGAGTTAGAATTTGAAGTTGATGATTGGGTTTTCCTTAAGGTGTCACCCATGGAGGTTGTGATGAGGTTTGGCAAAAAGGAAATCTCAGTCCCCATTTTATAGGTCCTTATCGGATTTCGAGGAGAGTTTGTAGTATTGCTTATGAGTTGGAGTTGCAAGCGGAGTTGGAAATAGTTCACCCAATTTTCCATGTTTCCTTATTGAAGAAGTGTGTTGGCGACCCGAGCTTGATTATTCCTTTGGAAAATGTGGGTGTGAAGGATAGTCTAACTTATGATGAGGTTCCCGTGGAGATTCTTGATCGTCAGATTCAGAGGTTACGAAATAAAGAAGTAGCTTCGGTAAAAGTCCTTTGGAGGAATCAGCTTGTTGAAGGTGCTACTTGGGAAGCTGAAGAGGCCATGAAGGCCAAATATCCTCATCTCTTTCCTTCCAATTTAGTTCCATCTCGAGGTACTAGTTTCCTCCTTAGTATGTCCCTCCGATTCTACTCCTTCAGTTCCTCTCATGAGTTTAGCATGCGTCCATGTTTTACGAAGTTAGTTTATCATGTTTTCAAGTTGAAAAGTGCAAGTTTTGTGATTACACCTTGATTTCTATGTTTTGATGTTTGGTTGGGCTGTTTTCCTTTAGTTTTCCTTGATGAGCCTTCATTCGAGGAAGAATGATCCTAAGGGGGAGATATTGTAACACCCCGTGCACGTATCTAACTATCTAAGTTAAGAATCTCAGAAAATTTCAAGTTTCCAGAGACGACGGCTCTGACGATGATCCGTCATTTGGAAGCACGGGCTCGTTCTGTGCTCCCATTGTCCCATCTCCAGAAGACCCCTCAGAGTGTCCCAGAAATGATGAGTCCAAGAACAGTCCGTCCTTCTGGACGACGAACCATCTTCTCAGCTTTCCTGGTACGCATCAGCCTAAGTTCAGAAACCTATCTTCCAAATGCCAAAAATGATGAGTCAAAGGACAGCCCGCCCTTCTGGACGACGGGTCGTCATTTCAGCCGTAATCCCTGAGGTCTAGTAGCCCCCAGACTCTTTCAGTCAAACCATGGTTCCCTTAGACAGTCCGTCCTTCTGGACGATGGACCATCGTCCAACCCGTGGTCACTGACTTCGACAATTTTTCCGGCTTTTCTAAAATTAAGTCCAGGGGTATTTTGGACATTTCCCACCCTATTATGTATTAAGTGAAGTTGTTTTGACTACTTTTAGAAGGGTTTTCACCCGTATTACCCTAAGTCCCTCTTAAGTTCATCATTCTTCACTCAAAAAGGAAAGTTTCTCTCAAACTCAAGTCTCCAAGCTCCAAGTCAAGTCTCCTTATTCTTTTCCAATCAAGTGGGTAATCTTCTACCAAGGTATGTGGGTTTCAAATAATGGGTTTCTTTCACCCTTGTTAACAAATTTCCCAATTCTTAATTTGAATTATAAAGATATAAAATTAGGGTTTCGATCCAAAAATTGGGAAAAGTTTATGAAATCAGTTTCTATGTTTAAATTCATGGTTTGTTCTTGATTACTCATGATTTAAGTATGATTCTCTTATTGGTTTTAAAAGCCCAAGCATGAAAGTTGATTTATAGCATGAAACTATGAAATTGCATGTTTTCTAGAGAAACTTGGCATGATTGATATCATGGCCTTTATGTATTTATGAAATTGCATGCCTAATTCTTCAAGTATGAATTTAGAAAGTAAATCATGTTTTTGAATTATGGCTATGCTAAGCTTATGAACTATGATATGAAAGTTGCATGATACCCGATGTGTTTTCATGCTTTATGTATAAAATTTGGCATGAGAGTATGCCCTTATGAATAAGATTTGGCATGAGAGTATGCCTTTATAATTATGAGCTACACGTATATGTTTTGGGAGTAGTATTTAGCACCGAGAGGATAGGGTGAGAGTACCCTTAGTCCCATAAACTACGTTGCCAGCGTAGGTCATGATATGATATGATATGTGCCTTAAAGGCTTATGAGAGTGTGTCCACATCTTTATGTATGGTGTCCTTGCCTTAGCGGGGCATAGGACAACTTTGCGAACTAGGGTTATATAGTTGAGTATGGTGACTTGTTCCTTGGCAGGGTTCAAAGTCAGCTTTGCTAACTAGAGTTATACAGTTAGATTCCATGTAGCTCACGTGCTCTCATGTTGGTTATAAGAAACTCCCATATGTTATGTTTTCATGTTTTCTAAGCTTTATGAACCTTGTTATGAAACATCATCTTGAAGTTGGCTTTTGCCTTATGATTTAGCTTTTCATGTTGATATATTTTCATGATACTCTACTACGTATGAATTGTGTTTAAGTACCCTTTTAAAGCATGTTCTCCTTACTTATGTATCACTTACATACTTAGTACATTCCATAGTACTAACGCATATTGCGCTGCATCTTTTATGATTCAAACTCAGGTACCCCTTCTCAGCTTCGTGGCTAGAGTCAGGCCACTTCCTTAGTCATATGTGGTGAGTCCTCATGGTTCGAGGACTAGTTATGCTTTTACTTATCACTCACATACTTAGTACATTCCATAGCTAGGGTCTTGTCGTAGCAACTCTTACGTTATGACTAGTGGCTTTCAGGCATAGTTTGTATTCGAGTTCCCTTTTTGGATATTGTATGTTATGTGGCTCTTAGACCCTTATTGATGTTTCTTTATTGGATTCTCGTATTATGCTTTCTCTTATCTTTTGTTATGCTTGAGAATGCTATGGCCAAGGGTTAGCTTGGGGATCCTTGTGGTCTCGAGTCCCATGTTACGTTTAGGGGGTAACCTCAGGGCGTGGCAAAAATTGCTCACAGTTTCAGTAAAAGTCTTCAGTTCCAGCACCTTCATTGGCTAGTGATCCATCCCCCAAGCCTTGTTATGATCAGAAGAATAAGGTGTCAAGCTCTAAGTCACTTGGAATCATCTCTGGTAGCTGCACATTTCCAGCATATCCTAAGTGTGGTAACAATCATCCTAAAGTGTCTTATAGGCAAAGAGGTATGTTTTGGGTGTTCTCATATTGGACATAGGTTGAAAGAGTGCCCCTCCGCCAAGAAGGTCCAAGGAGGTAACCGAGTTCAAACTACTACTCCAGCCACTTCAGCAGGTCATACAACTCAGCAGGGTACTCTTTCTAGAATAGGCAGCGGACAGTGTCAGAACTGTCTCTATGCCATGTCAACCCTTTAAGATCAAGAGAGTTCCCCAGATGTAGTCATTGGTATGTTGCAAGTCTTCTCTTTTAATTTATATGCATTATTATACCCTGGAGCTACATTGTCTTTTATGACCCTATATATTACATGTAAATTCAAAGTTAGTCTTGACAAACTCCTAGAGCCCTTCTCAGTCTCTACTCCAGTTGGTGAGTTAGTCCTAGCCCAAAGGGTATACAAAAATTTCCCCATCTCAGTCCTCCATAGAGCCACCTCAACAAACTTACTAGAATTAGCCATGATAGATTTTGACATCATTCTTGGCATGGATTGGCTACATGCCTGTTATGCCTCAGTTGACTGCAGAACCAAGATAGTAAGCTTTAAGTTCCCTAATGATCCACCCTTAGAGTGGCAAGTTAGTCCTCCATCCTTGAAGGGGTATTGCATATCTTATATCAAGGATAGAAAAATAATCTCTAAGGGGTATATCTACCATATAGTTTGGGTTATGGATTCTATGTCTGAGACCCCATCTCTCTAGTTAATTCCAGTAGTAAGTGATTTCCCTAAAGTCTTTCCTAAAGAGCTACCCATAGTCTGTCCTGATCGAGATATTGACTTTGGGATAGACCTTCTTCCAGATACGCAACACATATCTATTCCCCCTTACAGAATCGCTCCAGTAGATCTTAAGGAATAAAAGAGCAATTGAAAAACATTTTAGCTGAGGGATTTATTAGGCTTAACATCTCTGCATGGGGTGCCCCCAGTTCTCTTTGTGTATAAGAAAGATGGTTCTCTCAGGATGTGTACCATCAATTGAACAAAGTCACAATCAAGAATAAGTATCCTATCCCTAGAATTGATTACTTATTCGACCAACTTCAAGGTGTCAATTACTTCTCCAAAGTTGACCTCAGATCCAGTTATTATCAGCTCAGAGTTAGAGAATGTTATATTTTGAAGATAACCTTCATAACTCGGTATGGTCACTATGAATTTGTAGTTATATCTTTTGTAATAACCAACGGTCCCACAATATTTATGGACTTGATGAACAAGGTGTTCAAGAAGTACTTGGACATGTTCATTATTGTCTTCATATATGACATTCTTGTCTAATCACAGAGTAAGGAGGAGCATGCAAATCATTTGAGGGTTCTGCTACAAACTCTCAAAAATCACCAGTTATTCACCAAGTTCAGCAAATGTGAATTATGGTTGAAATCAATTGCTTTTCTGGGTCATGTATTGTCTAAGGAGGGCATTCGTGTAGATTCATAGAAAATAGAAGCAATAAAGAACTGGCCTAGACCCACCTCTCCGATAGACATTGAGAGCTTCTTAGGTTTGGATGGTTACTACATAAGGTTTGCTGAAGGATTTTCATCCATAGCTGCCCTATTGGCTAGGTTGACTCAGAAAAAGGTTAAGTTCCAATGATCAGATGAGTGCGAAAAGAACTTTCAGGAACTGATGACTAGGTTGACCATAGCCCCAGTTTTGACTCTACCAGAGGGTTCATACAATTTTGTGGTGTATTGTGATGCATCCAGTGTTGGTTTAGGTTGTGTTTTGATGAAACATGGTAAGGTCATTTCATATGCCTCTAGACAACTTAAGATGTATAAGAAGAACTATCCAACACATGATCTTGAGTTAGCAATGGTTTTTGCTTTGAAAATTTGGAGACACTACTTGTATGGTGTCCATGTAGATGTGTTTACCGACCATAGGAGCCTCCAGTATGTGTTCACTCAGAACAAGTTAAATCTTCACCAGAGAAGGTGGTTAGAGCTTCTCAAGAACTATGACATGAGTGTGCTTTACCATCCGGGTAAGGCCAAAGTGGTAGCTGACGCACTTAGTAGGTTGTCCATGGGTAGTGTGTCGCATGTTGGGGGAGAAAAGAAGGAATTTGATAAGGATGTTCATAGGCTCTCTCATTAGAGAGTTTGCCTTACAGATTAATCAGAAGGTGGTGTCATTGTGAAGAATGGGTCAGAATCATCATTGGTAGTTGAGGTATAGGAAAAGCAAGACAATGATCCCATCTTACTTCAGTTGAAGAGTGCAGTTCATCAACAAAGAGTAGAGGTTTTCTCCTAAGAGGGAGATGGTGTGCTTCGTTAACAAGGTCTCTTTTGTGTGCCTAATATAGATGATTTGAGGCAATAGATTTTGATAGAGGCTCACAGCTCCTGGTATTATATATGTATCAATGCCACCAAGATGTACCATAATCTATGGGAAGTTTATTAGTGGAATGGCATGAAGAGGGACATTGTAGACTTTGTGGCTAAGTGTCCTAACTGTCAGCAAGTTAAGGTAGAACATCAGAGACAGAGAGGTTTCACTCAGGATATCAACATTCCTACTTGGAAGTGGGAAGTGATCAGTATGGACTTCATTATATGCTTACCTTATACTTGCATACATCATGACTTGATTTGGGTGATAGTGGACAGGATGACTAAGTCATCCCACTTCTTAGCTGTCAAGACTATGGATTCAACAAAGGATTATGCCAGGCTCTACATCCATGAGATAGTCTAAATGTATTGGATTTCCTTATCCATAATCTCAGATAGGGGTACTTAGTTCAGTCTCAATTTTGGAGGTTGTTTTAGTAGGGTCTTGGAACCCAGGTTAACCTTAGAATAACTTTTTACCCACATACAGATGGTCAAGATGAGCGTACTATTCAAAATTTAGAGGATATGTTGAGAGCTTGAGTGATCGACTTTGAAGGTAACTGGGATGATCACTTACCTCTTATAGAGGTTGCCTACAATAACAGTTTTTACTCTAGCATTAAGATGTCTCCGTATGAGACACTCTATGGGTAGAGGTATAAATTACCTATAGGATGGTTTGAGGTAGGTGAAACAACCTTTATAGGGCCAGATTCGGTTCATGAGACTATGGATAAAGTTTAGCTCATTAGGGAGAGGTTGCAGGCTGCTCAGAGTCATCATAAATCCTATGCAGACGTGAGAACGAGGGACGTAGAGTTTAAGGTGGATGATTGGGTGTTTTTGAAGGTGTCACCCATGAAGGGGGTGATGAGATTTGGAAAGAAGGGGAAGCTTAGTCCCCAATATATAGGTCTCTATAAGGTTTTAAGAAGAATTGGGAAGGTGGCATATGAGTTAGAGTTGCCAACAAAGTTAGCAGCGGTTCATCCAGTATTTCATGTTTCCTTGTTGAAAAAGTTTTGGTGATCCAACATTAGTTGTGCTGCTTAAGGATGTGAGTGTGAAGGATAGTCTTACATATGAAGAGGTTCCAATTAAAATTCTTGATCATCAGGTTCGAAGGTTAAGAAACAAGGAAGTTGCTTCACTGAAGGTTCTTTGGAGAAACCAGTCAGTTGAGGGAGCTACTTGGGAAGTGGAAGAAACCATGATGACCAAGTACCCTCATCTTTTCCCTTCCTATCTAGCTCCATCTTGAGGTGATAGTTCCTCTCCAGTTTTCTCAGTTTCCTTGTTAATATTTCCCCTCAATTTCGTGTCCCCTCAGTTGTTCTCACATTTTCAGCATGCATTGATATCTTTTAGGATTCAGATCAGTTAGAAAATCTCTTCGGACTCAGTTGGTAGGGATTGCAGCTCTTTCCCTCCAAAACCAGCTTGTTTAGTCTTCATTCGAGGGCAAATGATCCCAAGTGGGAGATAATGTAATTCCCTATACATTTGAATGCCCTTTAGAGTAAGAAAATGAACATATATGACCCCTAGAATAAATAGAAATCAATTGGGGATGAGTTTAAAAGTGTTTGGAAAGCATAGAACGAGAAAAAAGACCATGCTTCGTGGAATAGGAGGCCAAGCCTTGGCCCTCGCGTTGAACAATACAATGCATGGGTCCACTGGACTGAGCTCGCAGTGGGCCATGCAGTGCATTTTTTGTCAGAACAATATGTTACTCTCTTCCCAGAGCTCCAAGAGAAATAAGATCACTCAGGTTCAAGATTCAAAGGCGAATTCAAAGACTTTCTCAAATTTCTCTCCGTCAAACCTAAGGCGTTCTTCTCCAGTGCTTTAAGCTTATTATTCTCTTCACGAATTCTCTCCTACCAGGTATGTGGGTATTCACTAAGGATTTTGTCCATCCTTATACCCAAAATCTCAGGCTTCTACACTAATTTTGTGATTTTAGAACTAGGGTTCTTACACTCTTATGCAATTTATATAGAGCTCAATTCTTATGCTTAGTATATGATTTTATCCTGTCTAAATGAATTATATTATGTTTTTAATGAATTGAATGAGATTTTACAAAGGTTTGGGAAATCAAGAACCTAGTCCAAGTTTGTAGTATTTTCTCACGAAATTGTTCATTCTAGAATCTAATTCGGAATATTAGTGTTAGGCATGTAAATAAAGTTTGGTTAGCTTGTAGCTACAGTTTTCAAAAAACAACAACATCAGATTAGTATAGTTTTGACATAAAAAATTAGGACATCAATTTTAAATGAGCTAGCATAATCAGTTATGTGAGTAGTACTTAGCACCGAGTTGGAACAGGGTTCAGTGTACCCTAAAGTCCCAGAAGTACGTGCCACCATAGGATAATTTAGCCCTTCAGTTGGGCCTCAGTTTAGTGATTACACCACTCATTCCTCTACACTCTGGCAAGGTGTATTGGGTCCTTTTGATGTGGCGTATATATCAGACTCCATGTCTAGTTCATGTGGTTTAAATCGGTTAACATTTTCTCACACATAATTAGTTTCAGTAATCTGTATTAGGCCCTTAGATCTGTTTTACATCTTTTAAATATATTTTTCAGAATATCCTTGCATTTTGGATTTTTAGCATGATTATATTATGGGCCTATGAACTATAGTTCAACTTATAGTTTGAACAGCATATTAGTATTTTAGCATGTTTACATATATGGTCAACTTGTATATTCCCTTATGCTCAATACATTCAAAGTACTAACGCATACTCTATGTGTTACATCCTATCATGATGCAGATTCAGGTTCTCAGGTTCCACCTCATGATTAGCTTATACCAGTTCCATCTCAGCGACATCCAGTGGTGAGTCCTCATCATCCAAGGACGTATCTTTCTATGCTTTTTGAGTTCGCTTATTTTTCAGTTTTAGTATTTTTGAGTTAGCTGAGGGCTTGTTCCAAGCAACTCATCAGTAGTAGAGTCTTCTAGACATAGAGTTAGATTTTAGCTTATTCAGCTATATTATATGTCAAACTCATATATTCATTTATTCTGAGATTTTCAGTCTATATTTCTGAACTATTAAATTTTATTCAGTATAGCTTCCGCCTAGATATTTTTGTTAATCAGAATGCTTAGCTCATGCCAGATCAAGGGTTCGCTTAGGGTCATTTGTGGCTCTAAGCACCGTGTTACGTCTACGGCTAGGCTCGGGATATGATAACTACTCCATTAATATAAGAATAAACTCAAGATCAAGTAGGACTTTCAAGGTTGCAATGTAGGCTAAGTGACAGATAGAAATTATTTTTACTAAAATAGTGACTATTTTTCCTAAGCACTTTAATACATCACAATTATTTCATTAAGCACATTCCTAAATCAACTAACCTCTTTATTCTACTCTTCTCGCTCATAGATTTTGTTATTTTCCCATCTCTTTAAGAAAGTTCACACACTACTAGTAACAAGTAGTCAATTATCAAATACTTTTTTGTTCTTTTTCTTTGTTCTTTTTCTACTCGCTAATAATAACATACAAATTTTTAAGAACTTGCACCCTTAGACTTTTCTACAGGCTTCCATCTTCAACTATTTTTCCTTTCTTCTTTCTTACTTCCTCCAACTCTTATTTTTCAATTGAAGATCGTAGGAGTTTTCGATAAAATAAAAGGTCAATTGAAACAAAAGGATTAAGCTTTAGATGTGGCTACTAAAAGAATAGGCTAAAGGCTCAATGGAGCTCACTACGAACATCAATTTTGGGCAGGTAAAGCAAAGGATAAAAATATGATTAATCAAAGAAATGCATATATCATATCCTAAACATAAAATTATTCATTTCATTATGCAAACACACCGAGAAAGTTCTAGATATCAATATGAAAGCAGGGAATATGACAAAGTCCTAACACACATGAAAAATGTTCAACTCAAGATGGATCCATATAGAGTCTCAATCAGGAAAACAATAAGAGATCAAATTTAAACTAAAAATCATAGAAGAGTCAAGCAAAAGAGCCTGGGTGTCTCAAAAGAAGTAATTCATTTTTCACAACATGCTTCCAAGTTTGAAATCAACTTACCTCATTCGGTCAATTATAACATCTAACTAGAGCACCTAGCATTCAATTAGTCCTAAAGACTCTCTAAATCCTAATGAATAACTTTCCCTCATGACGGTTGTCAACCAACCATCACTGGGAAGAGTCATTATACTTTAAAATAAAAAAACTACTTCTAAAAATTAAAATAAAAAGGAAGATTTATTCAGAGGGATCCTCCTTAGAAAAGAACCAAAAAGAAAAACTAAGGGTAGGAGAAGTATTCTCTACGTAACACTAAAAAAAAGACAAACACTATTCTACTCTAAAGAACAAACTTTTTGTGTTTTTAGACTTTTTCATTTTTTTCAAATTTTCTCAACTAAAGCAAGCTACAAAATAATCAAACAACTCCAAATACTATAGCATACTTCACACCTACCAAATATCGAAAAATACTTTGCCCCATACTTAAAGTCATGCTTTGTCTCTAAAGCAATATATATGACAAAATCCGATTTGAGATACTCCCTAAGGCCATCTAGGACAAAGCTAGCTGCATTATTTCTTCAATCCTAATCAAAGCAATAAACTTCAACCATGCTCTTTAGCTTACAAATTCAGGTACTCAGACTTTTCCAAACCTTCACAAAACCAAAACAAAAGCAAAAGATGACATTGTAAAAATAAAAAAAAACTAAACTATTACAGAATATGGTTGCCTCCAAATCAGTGCCTGATTTAATGTCATGGCATGACGCATGTGAAAAACCATTCAAGTTCTCTCAATATCTTCCTCCCTATATGGTAGAGCTTTCATCTCTTCTTCACTCTATGGGGCTCACCATCTTAATTCACTTTCTCTTATTCTTAACATCCCTTTTTGAGTCACTATAGGTCCATCTAAACACATGCTCATGCTTCCTCAACAACTTGAGAAACTCTTCTTTCTCCTTCTCGCACAATTTAGTAGCAATCTTAAAAGTTGTAACTTTTCCAGACCCACTCTCATCCACCCTGCACTTATTTTTGACCACCTCTGTGATCATGCACAAATATTTATAGTGTGAAGGAGTGGAGAGTGACTAATATACTTTGAACATCCCCTTCTCATCATGCACTCTCATCTTAAGCTCTCCCTTTCTCACATCAATCAATGCGCCATTAGTGGGAAGGAATGGCCATCCCAATATGATTGGCACCTCTTCTTCTACTTTATAATCAAGGATAATAAAATCAGCAGGAATGACAAACTTAAAAAACTTGATGAACACATCTTTAGTCACTCCCTCCAAATACACACATGATTGGTCCGCTAGTTGGAGACAAATGGTAGTAGGGTATGGCTCTCCAAAGCTGAGTGTCTTGAACATGGATAGAGGCATCAAGTTTATATTTGCCCTAAAATCATATAATATATGCCCCACATCACTTTTTCCAATCTTTATGGGGAGGGTAAAATCCCAGGGTCCTTGAGCTTTTGAGAGAGCTTTCTCAAAATCCTCGAACTGCACTCTTCAGTGAGTGCCATAGTCTCAAACTCTGTATGTCATCTCTTTATAGCCACCATATCTCATAAATACTTAGCATACTTTGGAATGTATGTCAAAGCATCAATTAGAAGAATATTGATGTGAAGTTGCTTGAAGATATCAAGGAACTTCTTGAAATAAGTGTTTTCCTTGATTTTCTAGAACCTTTAGGGGAGTGGTAGTGGAGGTCTCTCAGCTACAATCTCAGGTGTGCTCAACAACCTTTTTTCCAACTACCTTCTCTTACATAGACTATGGTTTTGGAGTTGGTACAGGCATCAACCTTTGTGGAAAGGGTAGAGGACTCATATAGTTTTCAAGACACTCTCGCCAGTGACCTTTTCTTAGCTCAGGGGGCTCTGAATCTAGAAAATCTCATCCACTTTACAAATTAGTAGCCATAACCTTCTTGGGAATCTATGTATAGCTTGGTAAAGCACATTGGGGCCTTGCTTGTTATGAGAAAGCTAACTGCCCCACTTGGTGCTCAAGTTCATGGATGGAATTTTGCATCTCGTTCACAATCTGAGTTTCTTGTCCCATAAACTGCTTCACTATCTCCTCCAAGGAGCTTCTCACCTGTGGAGAGGGATGTGTATATTATTATCTCTAGCCCTATTGGTTTCCACCCCAAGAAGAGTTTTGGTGGTTTCTGTAATATTGCTTTTATGCGTAGGAAATAGATTAAGAGTTCAAAGGGAATCTTGAATATGTGTGGTTTTCACCACACTTTTTCATAAAATAATGCACCTTCTAATGTTTCTGTACCTATTACACCTAACCTATACTTGGAGTTATCAAAACCTACCTCACCAAGGTGCACAATAGAATAATATATACCGGTATAATCGATACATCATACAGCTCAGGCTTACCTATCATTTTCTACATAGTAGTAAACACTCTACTGGGCTTTGTATAGTCTTGGTGACATGGAGATCTTAGGTTGAGTAGAGCGTTAATCTCTTTATAGCTCTTGGAACAAAATTTCCCTTGAGCTGTAGCATCTAAAAGACATTTCAAGTTTATCCTTAACCCTTCAATAAAATTATGCCCTATGATCTCCTTGGGTTGTTGGTGGTGCAAACAATCTCTCAAATATCTCTTATATCTCTCCCAAGCTTATGGAAGGGATTCCATATCTTTTTAAACAAACCTGAAAATTCTACCTCTGAGCTCTTTTATTCTTCTTGCTAAAAAATCCTATTGAGAAACTTGTATGACAATATATCCCATGATATGATAGAACTTTAAGGTTCACTCTGCAACTACTACTTTGCCTCACTAATAAATTGGAAAGGGAACAATGTCAACTTCACATATTCGTCTGACACATTCACGTAGTGGAAATTATTGCTCAATTCAATAAACTCTTGCAGGTGATTGTGTGGGTCTTCATGTGGTTTACCCTCAAATTGATAAGTGTTCTGCACTAGTCACACCATGCCTTCTCTTAGCTCAAAGTTCCCTGTGATACTTGTCTTGACAATAGCTTTGGAGGCATTTTCCCAATTCAGTCTCGCAAAGTTAAGTACAGGACCATGTGGTGCAATAGTGGGTTGGACTATAGTCGTGTCTATCACATAATTCAGATTGTTTGTATGGTTTAGGTTGTTTACGTGGTCACCCATAGATCTCAGACCTTTGAGAGTACGTTAATGCCCGTAATCAATGGGATTCATGGGAATTCCTTGACTCTGGGTGTTTAGCATAAACTAACGTGCAACCTGAAGTAAACAAAAACAACAAATAAAAAAGAAATCTAAATTGTTCAATAAAAAATCAATGTAGTATTCATTTTAAATCATATCCCCGGCAACGCCACCAAAAATGTATTCCATCCAAATACACATGCAAATGTACGCAGTCATACAAGTAATACAAAATGTGAGTCCAAATATCATATCCAAGGGATATGACGAATTGATTTCCAGTTTGAATTAATCTATTCATTAGGTAACCAATAATAAAGAGAGAATTTGTGTGTTTTGAAAGTAACTAAGAACAATCGTTGACAAGTTGTGGATTAGTTTGTTATGATTCAAATTTGAGAAATGATCCAGTGTTATGGTATTTCGACAATCCAATTGACTTTTCAAACCACATGTCTAGTTGTTTTCTTGAGTAACTAGTTGTGGGGTAATTTTAACCATGTTGAGCATTTTTCCAATAACTTTAGGTGTCCTTGCCTATTCCTAATGCTTATATTCCTATTGGCATCAGTCAATAGTGATGGGCATATGATTTCTCTTTTGTATCAACTGGGCAAGACTAACAGGTGTATTCCTATCCATGTTAGAGAATTGTTCCCCTTCCCTATAGATTTTACAACCAAGCCCTACATTCCCTTATTGCATATGTAATTTTACTTTCGTAGTCCAGACTATGTAGGATAGATAGTGTTCGATAGTTGATGAAGTTACCAAAAAAATAAGATCAAGAGAAGATAAATAACTCAATAATAGAAATTTGGACATAAAATTATGATAATTAAACAACAACCTTCATGTATTTAACCAAAACCCTAGATACTAAAGGTTTAGCTACTCATGAATTTCTTTGGAAGAAAAGATTTCATGATTTTACAAGAAATGAATCAAAAATAAAATAAAATAAAGAAACTAGACCTTGTTCTTGAGTTTTGCCGTAGCTCTTGCCTTTCCCAAATAAGATGTTGTTCACAAAAAATGTGGCAGGGTTCTTTATATAGAGTTTTGAAATCCTTAGGACTAAAAAACCTATTCCAAATTGGCCTAGGAGAACCCTCGCTCACTCCACTGCCCAAAAGCGGAGTAGTGGTGCGAAGAATAAATGGAACTTTAGAAAATTATCCAATTCTGTACCACCCTTTGCTTTTGGGTGAGTGGAGCAAGGCACACTATTGGGAAACATCAGAAAACATCATAAATCTTCCCCAGTTCCCCAAATCAAGGAAGTGGCGCAAGCCTTCACGAGATTTTCCCTTTTATGCTTGTTTTACTTTGCTTTGAAATGTTGCTTTTTCCTTGATTCCTTGGTGCTATTTTTCTCTTATTTAAGCTCCAAATACCTCAAGAAACTCTTACATAAACAAAATATGAAACACAAGCATAACTTTTGGCCTCTCATCAGGTATCCCCATAAGCCCTTGTGCAGTCTATTATATTTTTTGATTGCTCTATTTGAGAGCACCACATCGATAAGAATTTTATAGTTACTCCTTCTATGACCTTGAAGGTGAGGTGCAGTCGGTGGAACTAGAGTAATACACAAATCAAAATCAGTTTCTTAAGGTGTAGCTCTAATGCATGATCCAAAACATGAATGAATAGGAATTTTAAAAAAAAATATTTTTAGTCCCTCATTTATTGAAGTGGGACCCTCATAATAATAAATGATTCTCTACTGACACTGTTTCTTAGACTCCTTAGGACACTTAAACCTAGTTCTATAATACTAAGTTTGTCACGTCTCGAGCCTACACCTGGATGTGAATGACACTCGATGTCATTGTTAGCCTGAGTATACATGTAACATGGCATGAAATATGAGAATACATCTAGAAGTGAACATAAACATAATTTAAAATAATTTTAAGAGGTAAGTCTTGTAAAATAAATACTTTTAATAAATTTATCATAGTAAAATCCATGAAAATGACACGAAGGACAAAACTCAAAGTATATGATTAGTTGTCTATCTATGAATCCTCTACATACAATATACTGTCTACTGGGACAAGGCCTCCAACATACCTCAAGATAGCATACTACTAAAACATAAATAAAGACTAAGCCTCTGAGTCAAAGTGGGGCTCACCAAAAGCAGAAGGTGGAGAATCTAACATGATGCATGATCGTGTGTCTGCATACCCAAGTTTGCATCAATTAAAACATGTAGCACACATAGAAATGGGATGTAAGTACATATAGAATAATATCATATGTAAAATGGCAGAAATAAACATGAACGTACATATCAAAGAGAAACAAGAACAACCAACTTAGTCATAAACATGACAAGAAGGGTTTAGAGATCAAATTGATTTGGCTGAATGAAATATGACCAAATGAAAATATAACCAAAACAAGGAGTAAACTGCATAGATGAAGACCATGAATAAAATATAGAATAAAAGCATAAGATTTAAAATCATGAGGCTGGCCTCGGGCAAAGAAAATTATCTTAAATGAATCATTAACTTCAACATAATTGAATAAGATGAAAAATAAAAAAAAAAAAAAAAAGAGCAGCCCGGTGCACTAAAGCTCCCGCTATGCGCGGGGTCCGGGGAATGGCCGGACCACAAGGGTCTATTGTACGCAGCCTCACCTTACATTTCTGCAAAGGGCTGTTTCCACGGCTTGAACCCGTGACCTCCTGGTCACATGGCAACAACTTTACCAGTTACTCCAAGGCTCCCCTTCTATAAGATGAAAAAATAATCAAGGAAAAATCATTTTCGCATAGGATCATAACTCATAAATATAATCTTTTGATTATATAATTTGTCATACTCTTTTAGGTTAAACCGATATAAACACCATGGGAGCACATGGAGTCTAATCTCGTCTTGACTCGCTAAGCCACCTCATATATTGTTGGGTATGAGGCATACATATATATCTAGTGGATCCATAATAATCCCTAACTCAGGGTACATAGAGGAGTCATTCCAACCAACTGTACGATCCTTAACCTCCATTGGCAAATGTAGTTTTGAGCATTAATTATTTGAACTTATGTCTTCTCAATATCAGCCTGTCACGACCCAATTTTTCAGGTCATGATGGAACCAACAACTCCTCAGTAGGAAAATCAATCCCCGTAGCCCGAAATAGTTAGTAATGGGATACTACCTAAGAAAGCACGCACAATAGGCACAAATAAGCGAAAGCAGATAAATAAAGCAATGCAGAAGGAGAACTACCAATATATACAAAAAAAGGAACTTCACCATCCCACGATCTGGTATCAACAATACAAGAGCCTCTGATAAAATACAGAGTACTAGAGAGAACAAAAATAGAATATACAACTGTCTTTGAATTACAAAAGAGAGTAACAATACCAAAAGAAGAGATGTGGTCAAGCCCCAGTCTGCAGGAGCTCACCCTAGTCTCCAATATCAAAAAGTTGCACGAGTATACACGTGGTTAAATGCAATAGCTCACACTAGGATCTAGACCAGGAAGATGCAGAAGTGTAGTATGAGCACCAATTGCAAAGCAACGGGTAACCAGTTGGTATCATAGGCTGACTGAGCGCATATAAGATATAAAAGTAGTAAATAGCAGAAAATGAAGAAAACCATCAAAGAAACAAATAGAGGAAATCTCATGGAAAATAGCATAGCTAGAAGACAAAGAGAATACAAGCATACAATGCTAGCCACAGAAGATATATATATAACACAGAGCACATGTGAAGGAAAGAAGAACGCACCTGGATCCTTGCAACAATAATATATAAAGAGAGAGTTTAAGAAAAATGGCAGTATACTAGTAACCTCAAGTAAAAAGGAACGGAAGGAAAGCAAATAGAACGTACTCATGCTAGAAGCAATACAAATAACAAAATCATGCTAAAAATACAACTCTCAAGATAAGAGTAGATAGGAAACAACCTCACAAGTACAACCCTAGAATAGAATAAGCTACACCACAGAAGGTCAAAAGGCCACTAACCAGTACCAAGATAAGATAGAATCCACCAATAATCTGATGCCTCTAACAAGTGCTACACTAAGAAAGCATAAGGTAATCTACCTATAGTCCCAACAAGCGCCCATACACCCAAGGAACACATACAAGTGAAAGCAAACCCTCCAGTATCCCATACTACCAGAATGTACACTGAGCAAAGAGCAAACAATGGTGGATCCAAACACAATATTCATGATTTGATGTGATATGATGAATCCAGTGTGATAGTAGCACTGTATGTACCTCATTCGGTGCCTAAATTCCTTATAGGTAGGATCCATGGAAGGACACACCTGTATACCTTAACTACACCATATACCCCTCCTTCGGCACTCACAACACGTAGCCTCTTGTCCGAATTGGCAAAGTCCATGGAGGTCTCATAGACTATATACTAAAATCGTAAAATCTTAATATAACCGCCCAGAGTGTATCCGGATCTAAACTAGTGATCAGGATCTCGTAGTAAGTGCCTCGATCTATCTGGGTCTAAATCAGGAACCATAATCTCACAACCCCCAATAAATGGTGCTCGAACTCTATCCGGGTCTAAATCAGTAATCGTAATCTCAAAACTCTCAATAAAGGGTGCTCGGAGTCTATCCGGGTCTAAATCAATAATTGAAATCTCAAACCCTAATAAAGGGTGCCCGACGTATATCCAGGTCTAAATCCATAGTAAAATATGTTTAGCGCTACGGCTCAGCCGAGTGTAGTATCAGTGTAAAAAACAGTGATAAAATCATCCTTATGTCTCGTTTATCTTAAGAAAATCCATAAAACCAGTTTCAGGTCCATTTAGAATCTTTTATACTGAAAATGGGCCCTCAAGCCATGCGAAGTTTATAAAACGGTGATAGTTAGGCCCGCAGCCTAAGTGTAATAAATAATGCAGAAAACTCTTTATATGATATGATATGCCCAAACACAATCAATAGCCCAATGATTCACAATCAACCTATCGACCCTGCACATGCTCAATCTGCTCTACATTAGAGATAACTAGCATCGAATTACAACTCGATGTCCAAAACTCACGGATATTCCATAAATATCCCACTATCTATGGTCCATGGGCATACACTAAGGCCACAAAGGGCCAAAAGGGTAATATTATAAAACTAGATTATATTCTACAACCAATGTAAGAAATAATATGGACAGAAAAGACGGATAAGGTATGGGGTACCAACCTAGATTTCCCAACCCAAGGATACTAATTAATGCAAATATAGCCTATATACGCAAAGTCTATGTAGAGGAAACCGTAACCTACTTGTTGTACGACGACAAGCTATTGGAATGATATCATCCAAACCTGAACTGCTCTGAGAAGCCCCGAATTGTGAACATACTATCAAAACAATACTCTACACATCAAAATGAATCGAATGATACCCATAATACAAAAGGTTAGCTGGGTCAAAATCCTAGTCAAAAGTGGGCCTATAGGCCCCACAACCTGAAATTGGAAAAAAAATTACCACGAGGTTTCCAACCTCGCAAGGAACACATGCTCCAAAAATGACAAGAAATTGAGCAGAGGAATGGGTCCAAAATAGTCCCAAACCTTCAACAATCAAACAGGATTAAAAGGGAAATTGACGGAAATAAAGGATGGAAAATTACAATTTACGATGGAGAATTGATCACGAGAAAGGAATTAGTCACCTATATGCTTGGAATGAATCAATACTTGAATAAGAGAGTTTAGAGCTCTATTAACAATGGTAGGTATCGATTTTGAGGTGAAGAAAACAAAGGGGGAGGATATATATATACTGTCAGGGGTCCTACGTCACGGTCGCTAAGGGACCCTACGCAGTTGTGAGGACCACACTAGCTAGACCATCATGATCGCGAAGGCTAGCCATGCGGTTGCAAAGAATAAAGAGGCATGGGCTTCATCGCGGTCATGATAGGGAACCTCGCGATTGCAAAGAACAAAGGGCATCGGGTCCACAGGCCTTTCATCGCGGTCACGTGATGGGAACCTTCCAGTCGTGATGCCCAAGAAGGTAGACTATTGTGATCGTGTGGCCTCTGTCACAATCATGATTGAGGCCTGGGGCCTGCACCTGCAACAACAACCAACAAAAAGACTTAAGGAAAAATGCATCCGAATGGGTGCACATAACTAATCCAGGACCCTGCATGCACAAAAGAACTATGCTACTCAATGGAAAATGGCTTTCCAAACTCAATAGAATTAACAAAATTCCCAATGAAGGTCGATTTAGCAAAAAGTGGGCCCCACACCCAAATTAACCTTTAGGACAACTATTTCTAAAATGGAACCTAAGGGCCAAAAATGAGTCCAGAAGCCTTGGGACCTGAACTAAAGGTTCCTCCAGCCCAAAGTTGACATTCTGGAGCTAACAACGCTGATGGAATTTCCATCCAAGGCCGTCTTTTCCCAATATTGACCAAAGTCAAAATTACAAGCCCAACTGGCTAAGAACATAGAAAGAGAGATAAAATTAAACTGAAAGCTCCTGGACCCTGACCAAAGGTACGACTAGAACAAAGTCCATACTCCGGAGCTAAAGCACTGTTGGAATTGGATTCTGAGAACAATTGCTAAGAATGTTGACTAAAGTCAATGATTTCCTAGGTTAAAGCTCTAATACAAGAAACTTGTCATAATGACATAATGAATGGCCTGGGCACCAAACTACTGGTCCCAGCAAGCAATAAATGACTTGGGTCTGCTATAGGAAATCTTTACCAGTATAAAAAAGACAAAAACGTGAACATGACCAGAAGGGTCATTACACCATCAACTACTAAAAAGGACTTCCATTCGGAAAATTTAAGAAAAGAGACCACCATAAGGCTCAACAACTGTGGATACTAAGCCTGTACCACTTTGTCAGTTCCCAGGTAGCTTCCTCGACTGGATGACACCCCACGAAACTATACCAAAGGAAAACTACAAAAAACTAAAACTCCTTACTAGCCAACTGATAAGTTTGTAATCCACCAACTTATTGAGACTTTATCCATAAATTATTGCTACGTTTTGAATAGATTTATAGGTTCGTATTGCCTTTATTGATGCCTATACATGTATTTGTGATCAAAGATGGAAAAGAAGTAAATGGACCCAAAAATAACTTAAAAGGAGTGAAATGTAAAGTGATCGAAAGGGATGTAGATTTTTCCTTGAGATGCGGCGCTTGTGTGAAACGCACAAGCCTTGGTGAATTCCATACCTCTCACTGCATAGAGCCTTGGATCGACTGAAGGGTCTGTTATGAGGTACGGTCAGTGTGCTACGCGTACAACTCATGGTGCAAACTGTACCTCTTTTGCATGATATCTCCCAAGTTAGATGAGTCAGTGGTTCAACTGAAGAGGGTGTGCGACGTACACATCATGATGTGTAAACCACACATCATGTTGCACACCACTCGAAGGGAATTTTTGTCCAAATATTTAGTGACATTTTAGGAAAGTATTTAAACCCATTTTAGGCACAATTGTAAATATTTTTCTTCAGCTCTGAATACTCTTGAAAATTTTAGCTTTGAGAACTAGTTTCCTCTCTAATAAGAAGAAGTGGGTTTCAATCAATTCTCTCTTCCAATTATTAGTTCACCATTTGTGTACAAAACTGAGCTTAGATATTGAAATTACACTTGACTGAAGAAAAATTTGAATTACCCACTTGGTATCTCTCTTTCCTTTAGAATTAGTAGCTAATTTCATTGTCTAGGGATGTGTGGATAATGGGTGCTTGATAAATGGGAGTGGTTGTTCCTAATTCTTGCTTATAATTGCTTATTTGACATGCGTCTAGTAGTTTACAAAGTTTTAATCCTAAAATTGGTGGTTGCAAACATTGATTTTCCTTACTTGGTTATGTTGTTGTTTGAAAGAGAATTTCATAGTTTCGGATGTGAAATTACTAGTGGGAACTTGGATTCCATTTAGATTGAGGCTAGAAATAGCTCATATCGACGGAATCACCCATTTAAGGGTCTAAGCTAGATATAATATGACCTCCCTAATCTTTAGCTTGGTTGCTTGTTAGTAAACCGATAGTTCTTTAATCAAGATTGTCGGATATATGGTTGTTAATTGAGAGATGAACAACCATACCTATAAGAAAGGCTACTTATGTCAATGAGCAAGAATTTGTGTTAATATGCAATCACCCTATCCTACACTAGAGCCCCATTAGACGCACATCCCTAGTCGTCTACTCTCATTTGTATACCCGTTTTACTTTACTATCTTGCTTGAGTTGAGATTGTTGTGACAGAATCCCAATTCCCCCCAATCTTTTATTGTCGTGTTTTCAAACACTTAATCTCTTAGTGAAGTCATTTCATTACAATCATCATTGTGCTATCTACAAGTCTCTATAGGTATGACCCTGATATCCATTGGGTACTTATAAATGTTTTTTGCTTGATGGTCTCTGATACCTCCATCTGGGAGAGTACATTTGGGCGTTTATAAAAAATGGCCCCTTTGCCGAGGACTTGAGTTGATAGATATTTTTGATTGAAGATTTGAAATCATTTAGATAGTGCTTGTTTCTTTTACTTTTGTTTGTTGTTTGTATTGTGATTGAACAGGTTAGCCTATGAGCGAGGCAGAAGATAACGAGAGCATTGACGGCTTCATGGATGCAAACACTGTCGAGCCTGTGATGCAATGGGGTGTGGGTGCAATCTGCCTACCCCCCACAGTGGGAATACTGTCTTCCATGTTACTAGCACCATGCTCCACTTAATCTAAATGAAAGGCATGTTTGGTGGGGTAGCACATGAAGATGCCAGCCGATATATTCAAAATTTTATGGAGATTTGCCAACCGTTCATATTTCAAAATATCTCCCAAGAATCCATCCAATTATGCCTATTCCCCTTTTCCTTGACGGGGGAAGCCACAACATGGTTGCAAGAATTGTCAAACAAATCTATCATATCTTAGGTCAAGTTGGTTGAGGCATTTACATCGAGATTCTTTCCTCCATATTGAATGATTCAGCTGAGAGACGAGATTACCAACTTTAGGCAACTCCTAGATGAGCTTCTACATGAGGTTTGGTTAAGGTTCAAAAAGAAGCTTGTCTTGTGTCTGAACCATGAGTTGCCGGACATTGTATTGCTCCAAAGCTTCTATTGATCATTGAACTCTATGAATAAGTAGGTGGCTAACAACCTTTGAGGTGGCACCTCATGGACTTAGAATTTCCTATTGCCTTGACTTTATTTGAGCGAATGACCAAGACCAACCAAGTTTGGCATATGAGAGAAGCAAATGTGCCAACTTGGGGAGCGCCTTCATCCATCTTAACTAATGAAATGAGAAAAAGGGATGAGGAGAGGAATGAATCAATGGCCAAGATGATGACTCACATTGATTTGATGGCTAAGCATGTAATGTGAGCAAGTGGTGTGAAAGCTATGAATGCGGTGAGTACATCAAAAATTAAAGCAAATGATGATGAGCTAATGATAGTTGTCGATGGTAAACTATGCTTTGTGTTGATGGGTTCTCATCCCGGGTATTATCGCCTGATGGAAGAGAACCACGGTTGGATTAGAGATACAGAAAGGCATGGAAATTGGTAAGATAGACATAAGGATGGTGATCGATTTAATCACCGAAGCTCAAATCCCTATGTGACTCCAAACAAAGCAGACTCTCTCTACCAACTAGCCACAAGCAACCCCCATTATTCCAAATTCGAGGACATGTTTTCCTTGGTTCTCAAAAAGGTGGATAAAATAAATACTTGAGTGAGTAAGCTAAAGAGTGAAGTTTTAACACTTCATCAAACTGTGAGCTCTAACTCATCCTTGATCAAGCATCTTCAGGCCCAAATGAACCACCCCATGACCCAAATGAACCCGAGGATGAAGGGGACACTGCATAGTGATACCATCACCAATCTAAAGAAAGACTGAGTTCGAGGACTATCATTGAGCCATGACGTTAAATAAAATGCTACTTGGGAGGCAACCTAAGTTTATTTCTGTTGTTTTTTGGTTATCTTTTGTTGTTTTTGGTGTGTTTTAGGGATGCAAGGAGCAGAAAAAAGAGGACAAGTGAAAACAGGGCAAAAATAGGCTGTGTGAAGGACCGTGCAAACCGCATAAACAATTGTGCATGTTGCACACCAAAACAAAAGGCTTGGAAGAAAATGGGGCTATTGGAGGCGATGTGCGCTGTGCCACGTGGATTGCACGAGCCCAAGTGTGCGTTGCACCTCCATCGCATTGCAAACCAGAACCCTGGGCAAGGACAGAAAAGAAAAAGGTGAGGTGCAAAATGACATGCGGTACGCACAATGGCTTGAGCGAACCGCACATCGCGGTACACCAAAGGTAAATCTGAATTTTTATTGACCTAACCTGTTGCTCGACCCGACCCGAAGATGACCCAGCTCAACTTTTCTTTTTCTTTTCTCTTTATATTCCGCACCTTCACCATCTTCACCATATTTTATCTCCAACTCTCAAAATTCTCTCTAAAATGTCCCACAAATCCCTCTACTTCTCCCAAAAATATTCTTCTTCTCCCCCACAATCAGTACCACCCTTCCTCCACACCGCTACTATCGTCTTTTCGGGTGAGTTGATTGGGTCACTATTGTTAGAAGTGCTAATTTTTACTTCTCTTCGCCAAATCTTTAATTGTGGTAAGTTCCCCGATGTTAAATACTTCTTTTTTTTGAGGTTTGGAACTCATATTGTGAAGCTTGCTTAATAGAATTGCCATGTTAATTTTGAGTGAAATCTTAAAATTTTGGGTCCCCAATTTTGAATTGTATTGAGAATTTTGCTTAGTGTCGACTTGGTAGAACTTGAATTTTGTTAATGCATGATGATTGATAGTGATTTTTAGCCTTGAGACATGTGTTTGAGGTGAAGTCTGAGTAACCCACTCATGATTGATGCATGATTTGGCCCGATGATAGATTGGGTGATCTCTTTCGTAAGGGCAAATCATCGTTTGCCATGAGGTTTTATTGAGAATAGTTTTTTTGGGAATAAATATTTCTACTTGTATGCCCATGATTCTTTGTTGAAGATTATCTCTGGGTGTATGATCTCTTGAGGGAAGGGGTTAATTATTGCTAAACTTGTTGGTGCCCATTGATGCAAGTGAGGGCTTGATGTTCCCACTGATAGCGGGGTAATGTCCATCTTAAGGGAAGTCATTAAGTTCTTTTCTTACTTGTTGATTTTGTCAATGGAAATCCGGGGAAGTCTGAGTACCTGGATGTTTATGGTCATGGTACCCCTTGACCCTTTGTTTAATATTGTTGGTTAGTTGCATGGTGCCAAGTGCTTATGTACATCTTGCTCTGTGGATCACATGCGTAACTCATAAGATCAGATGGATCCAATATTCCAACTGTGCCTTTGTGCGCTTGGCATTTGATGCATAGATCTTGATGTGCAAGTCACACAAGGCATCGCACCATGTTTGAAAAAGAGGCCAGTTCACTGCTTCGAGGGGCGAAGCTTGGTGCGACGTGCACTTTGGTTGGTGCGGTCTGCACCAGCTTTGCACCTCAGTAGAAAAATTCTTGCAGGGTTCTGTTGGGTAGTACGGAGGCACATGCAATGCGCACTTCCTCTGGTGCAGTTCACATGTGTCTGGCACGAGCTAGCAGTCCCCTACTTTGTTTTCTACTTTGTTGCATTCCATTCTTTTTAGTTGTTAAGTTATTTTTAGGTTTTGTTTTTTCTTTTGGTTCACAATCTTTGTATGCAGAACATGTCTTCTAACAGAAGAAACACGGGAGGCCAACCAAGGAAAATATATGCCGCATAAGAAGCAAGGATTCTGTTTGGGGTGGAAGGCATGAAGGCCTTCTATAAGCGGGACACGAATAGGACCTTCAATGTGGAGCAGAGCTTTAACCTGGGGGAAGTTGGGGATGAACTTCCAACATACACCATCAATTTGCCGACCGAGAGTGGCATCCATTCCAGGAAGTGCCCGGTGGGTATTATAAGGAGATAGTTCGGGAATTATTTGTGGCTTATCAAGCCACACAAGATTCCAAGAACTACACAGAGAACAAAGAGAAGTTCCCTTAGTTGGATTCAGTTGTTGTTCGGGGTAAGAGAGTTTCTGTCACCTCGACTGCCATCAACACTATTTATTGGGGTCACCCAATTGAGCCTGACCCTGCACTCTTAGCTAGGTTGAATGCTGAGCCAAAGCCATATCATGAAATAACCCCTCTCATTGCTCAGGATGCCCCTATTTGGTCTACTATGGGAGGAGATATTCCAAAGAGCTCCTTGATCTTCGAAGCTCATCTTTGGTATGATCTTGTTTGCAATCATTTCTTGCCTTCCCAAAATGATCATAAAATAACCCAAGATAGGGCCATTTTAATTGCGGCCATTATGACAGTGGAGCATGTAAATTTTAGAGAGTTGGCAGTTATGGTGATAAGGAGAAAGCTCATTGAGAAAATGATTATTTCCCCTTCTCAGTGCTGATTACTAAGATTTGTGCTAAGGCTGATGTCCCCATCCTTAGTTGTGATAAGTTCACTCATGCTATTGGGACTATCAACCTTTATAAGAAAACAGACCGGGATGCCCCTCAATTTAAGAGGCGAAGGAGTCAGCAGTTGGGGGAAGTTGACAGTGATGAGCTCGATGCTGGAGTAAATGCTTCATCTTCTTCTTAGGATACTTCAGAGGCATACACATATACCCCCACACCCTCTTTGACAAAAAGTGGCCTTCAAGACAAGGTGGACAAAACTTATAGCCATGAGCAACAGCTTGTCAACCTAGCTACGAAGCTACACGGTATGATAAACAGAGCTGTCAAGAATGTAGTGCAAGGGGTAGTGGATAGAATACCCACACTGTGCAAAAAGGTGGACGTCATTTAGGGGGAGATCAAAACACTCCATAAAGATGTTGACAAAGCCAAATGCAAAGCTCAGGTAGTAGAAGTAGATTTGACCACCTTACCCCCACCCTATCGCAGTCGTGGCCCCATGGAGGACTTATTGGTAGCTTATGAAGATGATAAGGATATGCTGCCTGATACTGCAGATGCAGGTTTGGATGACGATGAGGACTCTGTGTTCCAATAAGTTCTTCAGGCCTCGACACTTTCTATGCACTCCCGAAAGGGTAGTGCTGGCCCAAGTGGAAAGACCTTATATAATGAGGCAGCAACTGTAGATCATGATGAGGCATAGTCTTCTACGGAATTCCACCTTCCTTCCCTTGATCTAATAGCATCAAGGGCAATGCTTCTTTTATGGGTAGGGGGTGGCATTACTTGCTTTTTGTTGGTTGCCTGTGATTGGGCTTGAGATATTGTTTTTATTTCCTTGTCGGGCCTTGTTGACATTTTTAGTTCTGCTTGAATTGATTTGGCCCTTGTCGGACATATTTTGGATGATTGTGATGCTTATTTCCCTTACCGGGCCTTTTTCTTATATTAGTTTGTTTTGAGCTTAATTGTGCCCTTGCCAGGCATGGTTTTTGTTTTGTTATGTTGATTGTGTTGTCGGGTTGGTCTTACATGCCCCATTGTTTCACTACCCGTTCTTTGCAAATGCACTAAAGGCCTATGCCAAGTCTTGTTTTTAAATGAATCATGAGCGCACAATTTGGTTATTGCCTTGTTAATAGTAGTTTAGAAATAAACTCCAAGGGTTTTCTTAATATCGCGGTTCTTTCCCAAGGAGCAAAAGTTTTGTTTATTTTTTTTTTCTTTTTTTTTTGTGTCGAACCGGGTTGGTGTTTCCCTATGATAGATTGAGAGACGACTTTCTTATGGGAAAATGCCAAGTTTTAGTTTAAAATTGAGTCCGTAATTGCTTGTCTCGAAATGGGCCCACCAAAAAAAAATTCTTGGCAAGTTGTTTCTGGATATAAAAGGAAGGGAAATGAATTTTTGAGGAAAATCATTCTCTTTTCATGACTTGCACACTCTTGCTTTGGATTGATTACTCACAAACGAGTGTGCAATGAACTCAGAATAGCTTGTCGAAAGTCATTAGCCCCAATTGATTTTGAGACTAATGAGAGAAGTCTTGTGGCATGATGCCTTGTGTGGTGAAGCTTTACCTTGATTCTCGTGCATGCGTGTCATCTAGAACTTAGGCCCTTTTTGATAGCCACTTCAACCAAATGACTTCCCTCAACATCAAACCTAGTGATCCCCTTTGAGCTTGTGACCGTTCTTTGACACTTTGTTAACACCTTGACCTTTTTGGAACCTCTATCTTGGCACCCGTCCATCCTAATTACTTGAAAGTGAAACGTAGGCTAGAAGCCTAAGTTTGGAGGGGGGTGATAAATGCTCAAATCGTACTCCCCAAAGATGGAGGAATGGCGATCGTCAAGTAAAACACATTTATAATTACTCAACATGTGTCGGGGTCATACCCACAGAGACTTGATGCTAGCTATATAAAGATTGTATCAAAATGAGTTCACAAGGAGAGTAATTGTTTAAAAACACGATAGTAAAAGTTTGGGGGAATTGGGATTCTGTCACAACAATCACAATTCTAATTAAGGCAAATGAGTAAAACGGGTGTACCAAATTGAGTAGGCGACTAGGGATGTGAATCCAATGGGGCTTTAATGTGGGATAGGGTGATTATCAATTCACACTTATTCTAGCTTATTGAGACAATTAGCATTGGTCATGAGTATGGTTGTTTATCTCTCCATCAATAACCATATATCTGATAATCCCAGTTACGACATCATTGGTTAAATCAATAAGCAACAAATATCTAGCTTGGGCAGGTCACACTATCTCTAGCTTAGACCCTTAATTGGGTGATTCCGTCGATATAAACTATTTCTAGCCTCAAATCTGAATGGAGTCCCAAGTTACCACTAGTTTTATCACATCCGAAACCATGAAATTCTCTTTCAAGCAACAACATAGTCAAGTAATGAAAATTAATGTTTGCAATCACCAAATTTAGGATTAAAACTTGGTAAAACTACTAAACCCATGTCAAATAAGCAATTATAAGCGAGAACTAACAACACCCACACCCATTTGTCAAGCACCCATTATCAACACATCCCTAGACAAATGAAATTAGCCAAATAAAAGAGAGAGATATACCAAATAGGTAAGTCACAATCCTCTTCATTCAAGCTTAATCTCAAGTTCTAAGCTCTCTTTGAGTACACAAATGGTTAACCAAGATTTGAAAAGAGAATAGATTGAAACCCTCTTCTTCTTAGAGAGGAAAACTTATTCTCAAAGTAAAAAGCTCTTCAAAATATCCTGGACTGAAGAATATTATTTACAATTGTGCCTAAATTATCCTTTTATACTTTCACAAAATGTTACTAATTTTCTGGACAAAATTATCCTTTAGGTGGTGTGCAATGCGACATAAGATTCACACGTCATGATGTGCGCGTCGCACACTGTCTTCAGTTGAACCAGTGACTCAGCCAACTTCGAAGGCATCATGCAAAGTGGGTGCGGTTCACACCATGGGTTGTGCGTGTCGCACAACGACCGCACCACATGATAGATCCTTCAGGCAATCCTAAGCTTTATGTGGTGGGAGGTGCGGAATGCACCATGACTTGTGCATGTCGCACAAGAGCAGCATCTCAGGGCAGATTCTTCGTCTTTTTTCAATCACTTCACATTTTATTCCTTTTAAGCTCTTTTTGGGTCCATTTCCTTGTTTTCTATCTTTGATCACAAGTACTTTCATAGACATTAATAAAGGCCATAAGAACCTCTATATCTATTCAAAACATAACAATAATTCATGTATAAAGGCTCAATAAGTTGGTACTTTTCTGACTTATCAACCCCCCAAACTTGAACTATTGCTTGTCCTCAAGCAAGATACTCACAAGACAAGAATGAATTATGCTCTAGATTCAATCAAGGCACAAAGGACTAATGTATACTAAAAATTAAAAAAAATAATAAACAAAAGACTCAAACAAAAGACTCAACTACGATGCTCATCTCAATTTGAACCACACAAACTCAAGGCATTTGGCCATTTCAAAACCTTTTCCAAAAGAACTTCATTTCTCATTCAAAATCAATGGAATTTTGTCATTCAAAAACAAGACATTTATGCTTCTCAAGTCATTACCATGGACCGTCAAGGTTTGCCTCGAGATTCACCACATAACTTGTCTCATTCATTCCCCTCAATTGAGATACAGACTTCATGTTTCAATTTGAGTGCATGATGCCACTCACCACAAGAGAGAATCCTATTCACAATCAATCAATTCTCAAAATAACGGGATTATATGAGAACCAACAAGACTCTCACTCTCTCAAGGAAGTTCAAGTGTGATGTGCCGCCATTTTACGACACTTTCGACTCCTTTTAACTAAGAACAATCGTATGTTTTCAAGAAACCGTCGTCGTTTTTGATGTGTTTATGGTGTATTTTCAGGAAATGGAAACAAACATGGAAACGGAAGGAAATACGAGAAAAAAAGCATTCTGGATAAGAGTGACGGCCTGAGTGACGGCCCGTCACACATGTGACGGTCCGTCACAGTGACCGTCAAGGGAAGGCAGTGGACTGCCTAAGGGTGACGGTGCCGGCGACGGTCCGTCAAGCCAGTGACGGTCCGTCAGCCTGGCCGTCACACCTGGGCAGTCCGCGACGCGGAATCCGAGCATTTTTGGGATTTGTTTCCTAGACTCCTATAAATACCCTATGTTAGGTTTATTTTATTTACCAAGATTTTTACATACATTACCCAATAATTTTAGGAGTTTAAAGTCGAGTTTTGAGAGATGAAAACACGCAATACACATTTTCTTCCTCCTCAATCTTGTTCTTGTTTTGTTCTTGGGATCTTGTTTTTCTTGTTCTTGGAATAATTAAAGATTGTTCTCACTACATTGTAAGGATCTCTTTTCTTTATTATGAATATGACTTTCTTTTATTCTTCTACAAGCATGAGTAACTAATCCTCCCACAACTAGGGTTGTGGGAGCCATGACTAAAGTAGCGATATAGGTTTCGGGTAGCGACGGGTTCAATATATATGTTGTCACATTGTTAATCATTCATTATTTAACGTTTTCTAGTGGTTGCAAACATTAGAACATGCCTAGGTTTAATTTGCTTGAGTAAAGAGATTAAAACCAGGAAACTTGATTAACGACGAGGATTCGAGACTACCAACTCTCGTCTTATGATTAATGCTGTAACTAGATTAATCTACTTGATGTTTAGGATTGAAATCTAAAAGCAAACCTTTTCAAGTTCGAGAGAATTGAAAAGTAAATTCGTCTCTTTGGGTGAGAAACGTTTAGACGATACCATTAATTCAATCACATCGTGACACACCTATAGCAAGAACCCGGTTAAGCTTAGAATCGACATTGTCACCAACGCCATGGTAAACACTTCCCTAGTTCATTCTCCTATTGATTAATTCTCATACATTATTATTTGCTTTTGTTCACATAAAACCCCCCCTTTATTTACCGGAAACTATTGACCATTAGTCACATACTTCATTAAAGGCTTAACTTTCACCATATTCTCTGTGGGATCGACCCCAACCTTTGTTGGGTTCTATATTTGACAACGATTGCTTACGCTTCGTAATTGGAGTGGTACTTTGAGCGTTATCAAATTTTGGCACCGTTGCCGGGGAATACGGTTGTTTGTTAAGTCCGGTGTGTTTATTTGACTCTTAGTCATACTTTCCTTCTTTTACGTTTATTTGTTATTTTTATTTTGACAGGGGTACAGAGTTGTGCATGCCAAGTACCCGGCGCTCGGGTGAATCAACATTACCTTACGACCCCGAGCTTGCTAGAACGGTAAGGCAAAATATGGCCGCACAACAAGAGGCAGCAAGGCTCGCTGCGGAACTGCAGGCCCAACAAAATCTGAATGCTGGTGGTCTGCAGGACGATGTTATGCTGAATGATGAGGAAATCGACTTGGATGGAGTTGGCGCTACGGGCGCCATTGCTCTTCCACCGCTAGCGCCCGAAGCCAAGTTCAACATCACTAGCACGATGATCCAGCTGTTAACTTGAGAGGAGTGTTCCGAGGTGCCGCTGGGGATGATCCAAACCAGCATCTAATGAATTTCGTGGGCATATGCAAGTCGTTCGAACTGCCGGGCGTGAGTCAGACAGCTATCAGGCTCAGGTTGTTTCCGTTGTCTCTGTCTGATGAGGCAGCATTGTGGTTGGCAGAGCTGACCCCCGACTCTATCGCAACTTGGGGAGAATTGAGAGGAGCTTTCCTAGAAAGGTTCTTTCCTCCCTCTCGGATGATACAGTTAAGGGACGAGATTAGCAACTTCAAGCAGCAACCTCACGAAGCATTGCACGAGACCTGGTTGTGATTCAAAAAGAAGATAACACAATGCCCGAACTATCAGTTGACCGATAACTTTTTGATGCAGACGTTCTACAGGGAACTGAATTCGTCTACCAAGCCGACGTTAGACAACACAGCAGGTGGTGCATTCATGGGTCTCACTTTTGTTGAGGCCACAACTACTTTGGACAGGCTCACCAAAACCAACAGGGCCTGGCATACACGGGATTCAGAGGTAGCAGCTAGCACTTATGCAGTTGGTATGTCAGCTGAGCAGCGCAGAAAAGACGAGGAGCGCGACCAAGACATGGCGCATCTGAAAATGCAGTTGGACCTACTGACCAAGCACTTGTTCTCAGGAGGCATGGAGAAGGTACAAGCTGTGGGTTCCCAAGGTAGAGCAACAGAGTAGGAGACTGAGGAGGCGAATTACTTGGGGGGTTTCCAGGCCAATGGCCAAGGAAACCAAGGTCGGACCTATCAGAAGGACAACTACTATGAGAAAGCTGGCTATAATCGCGATCAAGGAAACTGGAAGAACAACACCGATAGAGGTGGGTTGTATGTACCACCTGGTAATCGAGACAAAGCTAGCAACGAGGCAGGGACTTCCAAGCTAGAGAACATGATGGCGAAGATGCTGCTGAAGGTAGAATCGACTGACTCTGGGGTAAAGGAGATAAGGACTGAGTTATCGGCCATGAGTCAAATAGTGGAGGCACATTCCACTTTGATCAAGCAATTAGAGCAGCAAGTGGGCCTAATCTCGGTATCTCTAAACCCAAGGAAGACAGGTACCTTGCCGAGCGATACTACTCATCCGAGGAATGACGCAAGTTGTATGGCGATCACCACAAGAAGCGGAAAAATATTACCGGAATCACATCCGGTAATTCAGACTCAAGAGGGTAAGATCGTGGATAACAAGGAAGTCGAGGAGGCTACTCTAGAGCCCGTGGAGAAAAGCAAGGAAGCTGAAAAGCTTCTAACTATGATGCCTCGACCACCACCTCCTTTCCCACAATGCCTGAAGAAGAAAGCGGAAGATGGTAAGTTCCTGAATTTCCTGACCATGCTCAAGCAAATATCAATAAACATCCCATTGATGGAAGCGCTTGAACAAATTCCCAGTTATGCCAAGTTCATGAAGGACTTGATTACAAAGAAGAGATCGGTAAGTTTTGAACCGGAAGACAACCTCCACCACTGCAGTGCTATTTCCTCAAGGTCGTTAGTAGACAAAAAGGAAGATCCAGGTGCGTTTACTGTTCCCTGTACTATTGGGAAACTCGGCTTTGGAAGAGCCTTGTGTGATCTTGGTGCTAGCATAAATCTGATGCCGCTAGCAGTCTATAAGCAATTAGGTTTGGGAACTCCTAAACCAACGTCCATGAGAGTGTTGATGGCTGACCGTTCGGTAAAGCGGCCCGTGGGAATATTGTCTGATGTGCTAGTAAAGATCGGTAAGCTTATCTTCCCAGCTGACTTTGTGATCCTGGATTGCGAAGTGGATTTTGAAAGTTCCCATTATCTTGGGACGACCACTGTTAGCCACGGCAAGAGTATTGGTTGACATGGAAAGAAATGAACTGACCTTCAGACTAAACAATGAAGCTGTCAAGTTCGATGTGTCTAAATTAATGAAGCAACCAAGTGACATGAGGGTGGTCGCGGTCGTCAATGTTATTGAGGAAGTTCCTACGGATGTGCATCTCGAGGAGAAGGGTTTGGTCGAGACTCTAGTTGTTGTGAGAAGGATGGTGCGAGAAGGGAAACATGTAGAGGAAGGCGGTGAAAATAGATCAAAGAAACGAAAACACCGCAAGAGAATCTACAAAGAAAGAGCGAAGAAGTTGTCGCGACTAGCTGCGAAGCCAATGAAAGAAGAAGCTGGAACGCAATATGAGGTTGTCGCGTGCACACACTCCATCGATTTCTCCTGTTTTGGAGACCCTGGCGGTCTCCAACATCATTCCAGAATCTGAGTCCTATCGACTTCACAGGTATTCCTTTCTCTCACAAGTTTTTAGCTTTCATATGGATGCATTGGGGACAATGCATGAGTCCAAGTTGAGGGTGTGGGGAAACCTGTGAGTCACCACCGAGGGTTTTTGTTGCCGAGTTCTTTTCCCTCCGGTGTGCTATCTAGTAGAACCGGCATGTTTAGGTTGTCGTTTGAAATTTTAGTTGTTTTCTAAGTGTCTATAGCAAGCATGTGGCGGTGTTTCTTGACTAAAAGGAGCCCCCTTTAAAAATTTCTGGTTTTTGTACTTATGTTGAAACGATTAACTGTCTGGATCCTTGAATGTCATTGTGTGAGTATGATTAGAATGAGTATGCTTAAGCCGAGCGGTTGTTTGATAGTTGGTAGCGATATAGTTTCTTGGTGCCAAGAGTGTGTGAGATTATTGTTATAAATTCTTACTCTGTGCATGCATCTAGAACTTGCCCGGACTATTTTGTTAAGTTCGAAGTTTGGTTGCTTAGGAAAGGATCACAGGCCCTTTTTGTATGCAGTCCACTTAACCTATAAGACCAACCAAATGCAAATAATCCCTTTTTGATCCCTGTTTGAGCCATAATTAACCTTGTTCTTTCAATAACCTGTCACCATTCCTGTTTAACTTTGAATCCCTATTTTGGCCCTGGTCCTTCTTTGGACATCGTGCACCTCAACTCAGGCAATCAGCCTAAGTTGAGGGTGGCTACTATAGAGGTAAACCCTGTTTTGGCCCTGGTCCTTCCATGGACATTGTGCACCTCAACTCAGGCAATCAGCTTAAGTTGAGGGTGGCTACTATAGAGGTGAATGATAAGAAAAAGAGGATGGAGAAGATTGGTTGTGAATAGAATGAGAATTTGGGTGTGTGCCTAAGAAAAGAAAAGAAAAATAAAAAGAGATGAAAAAGATCGAAAAAAGTAATAAAAAGAATGGTCAAAATAAAGGGGCCGCACCTGTAGCTAGAGAGAAGGAAATAAAAAGGTGAATAAGGATGGACAAAAAGTGTGTGGTAATAAGACATCGGTGGTTCCAAGGAGGGCTTAGTCACTAACCCCTAAATGTATCCTACCTGCACCTGAAGCCTCATTACAAGCCTAAACAAGTCCTGTAGTGATCCTGAGCGGCTTTCTGAAGAACTGAAATAGAATAGTAAGGGCAAGCCTATGGTATCGCATGTGCATTGTTTGAAATCATTTGTGAGTGTGAGCGCTTACCTGGTCCCAAATCTTGTGTGTGGGATTTCGTTGTGGTGAGGGCACCAAGATTTCTGTATTGTCTATTGATTGTTAGGATAGTTATGCGTGTGTATGCATAATGTTCTATCAGATCGGAATGACATGTTTGGATCCTTGCAAGTTAGTGTTTTATACATTTGTGTGCTGCGAGGGAGCTTAATTTAAAATTGAATAAGATGTTGAATGACCATGAGTTGCTAGAGACACGAGTTTGTTTTCTTAGTTGAGTCGTCGTGTGTTTTTCTTTTTATGTTATGTTGCTTGAGGACAAGCGAACGTCTAAGTTGAGGGTGTTGATGTGCCGCCATTTTACGGCACTTTCGACTCCTTTTAACTAAGAACAATCGTACATTTTCAAGCAACCGTTGTCGTTTTTGATGTGTTTATGGTGTATTTTCAGGAAATGGAAACAAACATGGAAACGGAAGGAAATACGAGAAAAAGAGCATTCTGGATAAGAGTGACGGCCTGAGTGACGGCCTGTCACACATGTGACGGTCCGTCACAGTGACCGTCAAGGGAAGGCAGTGAACTGCCTAAGGGTGACGGTGCCGGCGATGGTCCATCAAGCCAGTGACGGTCCGTTAGCCTGGCCGTCACACCTGGGCAGTCCGCGACGCGGAATTCGAGCATTTTTGGGATTTGTTTCCTAGACTCATATAAATACCCTATGTTAGGTTTATTTTATTTACCAAGCTTTTTACATACATTACCCAATAATTTTAGGAGTTTAAAGTCGAGTTTTGAGAGAGGAAAACACGCAATACACGTTTTCTTCCTCCTCAATCTTGTTCTTGATTTGTTCTTGGGATCTTTGTTTTCTTGTTCTTGGAATAATTGAAGATTGTTTTCACTACATTGTAAGGATCTCTTTTCTTTATTATGAATATGACTTTCTTTTATTCTTCTACAAGCATGAGTAACTAAACCTCCCACAACTAGGGTTGTGGGAGCCATGGCTAAAGTAGCGATATAGATTTCGGGTAGCGACGGGTTCAATATATATGTTGTCACGTTGTTAATCATACATTATTTAACGTTTTCTAGTGGTTGCAAACATTAGAACATGCCTAGGTTTAATTTGCTTGAGTAAAGAGATTAAAACCGGAAAACTTGATTAACGACGAGGATTTGAGACTACCAACTCTCGTCTTATGATTAATGCTGTAACTAGATTAACCTACTTGATGTTTAGGATTGAAATCTAAAAGCAAACCTTTTCAAGTTCGAGAGAATTGAAAAGTAAATTCGTCTCTTTGGTTGAGAAACGTTTAGACGATACCATTAATTCAATCACATCGTGACACACCTATAGCAAGAACCCGGTTAAGCTTAGAATCGACATTGTCACCAACGCCATGGTAAACACTTCCCTAGTTCATTCTCCTATTGATTAATTCTCGTACATTATTATTTGCTTTTGTTCACACAAAACCCCCCCTATATTTACCGGAAACTATTGACCATTAGTCACATACTTCACTAAAGGCTTAACTTTCACCATATTCTCTGTGGGATCGACCCCAACCTTTGGTGGGTTCTATATTTGACAACGATCGCTTACGCTTCGTAATTGGAGTGGTACTTTGAGCGTTATCAAAGTGCATACGCGTCGAACCATAGGCTTGTCCTTCATGTAAATCGCCAATAATGTAGGGTACCCAAGCTTAGAATAACCAAGGACTTGCGAGTTACGATGTTTGCTAGGGCTAAGGTGAGGATTTAATTTGGTTCAAGTGACTACACCTCCCTAATGCTCTTTTTTATCATTTCGAACACCGCTCATATTTTCAAATTTCAACTTCACCTTATTTGTCCCTCACACAACCCAAGCTTCTCCTTTTCAATCATGATAATTCGACTTCTTGTATCGCCTTCATTTGTTAGCACCTATTTTTGCTTTGCATTTTTGCTCATTGGATTGATTTTTGGAGCAATTTTCAATTCAAACCTAAGGTGCTAGCTTGCATTTGAAGTGCATTCTTTTTATTCTCTTCATTTGATCACATATACCCCCAAACTTAGGCGTTTGCCCATATTGTCTTTTCATTTGCCCCACAAACTTAGGCGTTTGCCCATATTGTCTTTTCATTTCCCCCACAAACTTAGGCGTTAGCCTACATTTAACTATCAAGCCATTAGGGAGGACGGGTGCCAAGATAGAGATTCAAAAAGGTCAAGTTGTTAACAAGGTGCCAAAGAACGGTTACAAGCTCAAAGGAGTTCACTAGGATTAATGGCATGGGAAGTCATTTGGGTGAAATGGCTATCAAAAAGGGCTTAAGGTCATCTTCCAAGCTCAGTCACACCTAGAATTTTGCCTTTAATCATATTCGGGGCAAGTTCTAGATGACATACATGCACGAGAATCAAGGTAAAGCCTCACCACACAAGGCATCATGGCAAAAGACTTATTTCATTAGTCTCAAAATCAATTGCGTCAAATGCTTTTCGGCAAGCTATTCTGAGTTCGTTACACACTCATTTATGTTTCAATCAAGCCAAAGCGAGAGTGTGCAAGTCACGACAAGAGAATGCTTTTCCTCAAAAAATCATTTCCCTTCTTCTTTTTATTTTCAAAAATAATTTGTCAAGAGAAAATTTTCAATGGGCCCTTTTCGAGACAAGCAACTATGGACTCAATTTAAAACTAGAACTTGAAATTTTCCCTGAAGAAAGTCGCCTCTCAATCTATCATAGGGAAACACAAACCCGGTTCGACACAAGGATAAATGAAAAAGAAAAAGAAAATAATCAAAACTTTTGCTCTTTGGGAAAGAACCGTGGTTTTAAGAAAATCCTCAGAGTTTATTGCTAAACTACTATTAACAAGGCAATATCTAGATTGTGCGCTCGTGATTCATTAATAACAAGCCTCGGTGTAGGCCTTTAGCACATTTTCAAAGCATGGGTAGTAAGACAATGGGGCATGTAAGACCAACCCAGCAACACAATTTCAACAACAAAAATCAAACCCGGCGAGGGCGCAAATCAGCTCAAAGTGAAAGAATAAGCAAAAGGCGCGGCAAAGGCAATAAGCATCACAATCATCAAAAATATGCCTGACAAGGGCCAAATAAAATCTAAAAGAACTAAAATGTTAACAAGGCCCGGCAAGGGAAATAAAAAATAATATCTCAAGCCCAATCACGGGCATAAAAAAAAAGCAAGTAAAGCCACCCTCTCCCATAAGAGAAGCATTGCCCTCAATGCTAATAGCTGAAGGGAAATAAGGGTGAACTCCCTGGAGGACTATTCCTCATTATCATCATGATCAGTTGATCCTTCATCATCACCAGGTAGCTCCTCTTTATTATCTGCAAGGGATGCGAACAAGTTGTCTAGGGGGCTAGGAATGGTGTAAGGTTGAGGTAAGGTATTCAAATATGCTTCTTCGACTGGGGCCTTACCTTTCTCCTTGTCGAGGTCCTTTCAGAGTGTATTGATAGATTTTTTACAAAAAACCACCCTTTTTCAAGGAGTGGACAATTTCTCCACAACTCCTTTGATTACCCTCTTCACCCCCCTCACAATTAATCCTGGTAGATCGTTTGATAAATCTCTCAATTGCCTCTCCTAGTTGTATGTTTTGTAAACCATATCTTGGAGCCCATTTTTAGGTATTTTCTCTCTAGGTTCATTGGCAGTGGGTGTGTGCATTTCTGAGGCAGGATAAGAAGGAGAGAAGGCATGTAATACAACATCAGAGTCATCATCCTCATCTTTCACTAAAACCTCTTCCCTACGCCTTTTGAAATGAGGAGAATCCCAGTCTGTTTTCTTATCAAGATCTAGCACACCAATGGCTATAGTTGGGGCATCACATTCAAAGTAAGGAATGCCAGCGTGTGCACAAAGTTTACTGATTAGCACTAGAAAGGGGAATGCATCACCACCCCTACGAGCCTTCCTTTTTAACAACAAGGAGATGACCTCACCAACATTAATATGATCCCCCACAATAATTGTAGATATTAGAATGGCCTCATCATGCGTGACCATTTGGTCATTCTGAGAAGGCATGAAGAGGAAGCAGATAAAATCATACCATAGGCATGCCTCAAAGTACAAAGTCTAGCGTCGGATTTCACCCCCTAAAGTAGCCCAGAGAGGTTCATCAGGAGCAATGATAAGAGCCTCTCATTCGAGAGTTTTGAGCTTGATAAGTAGCTTAGCGATGAGCTCAAGCGCTGGTTTAATGGGAGTGCTCTAATAGATAGCATTAATTATAGCTGGGGTGATTCTGATTTCTTTACCCCGAACAAAGACCGAGTCCAATGCGGGGAATGTTTCATAACCCCATTTGTAGCCTTTAGCATCTTGTGTGGCCTGGTATGAGGCAAAGAACTCACGGACCAACTCCTTGTAGTAGTTTTCGGGTACCTCCTGAAGTGGTTGCCACTGTTGATTGGCAAATTGAGTGGGGATGTTGGGTAGGTTATCCCCCACTGCATCTAGGTTGAAGCTCTGCTCTGTTTTGAAGGACCTACCAATATCACGATCATAAATCACTTTCATGCCCTCCATTCCGAATCGAATCCTCTCATTTTCTGAGACTTGGTTATGGGAAGATGAGACTTTACTTTTCCTTTTTTAGGTAGATTTGGAGGAGGAGGGGGCCGTTGGCCATCATGAACTCCTCTTGGCGTTACCCCTGTTAGAAGACATGTTCTGCATACAGAGATTGTGAGCCTCAAACAAAAACAAAATCTAAAATAAGTTAGCAAACTAAAAAGGTCGGAGTGCAATGAAAAAGAAAAACAAAGTAGGTGACTGAAGGCTTGTGCGGACCATATGTGAAATGCACCAGAAGGAGTGTGCATCGCATGTGCTATTGCATAAGCTTACAGAATCCTACAGGGATTTTTCTATTGAGGTGCAAAGCTGGTGCAGAACACACCATCTAGAGTGTGCGTCGCACTATGCCTCACCCCTCGAAACACTGAGCTGGCAATATTTTTGAACATGGTGTGATGCCTTGTACGATCCGCACATCAAGATCTATGCATTGCATACGAATTGCACAAAGGCACAATTGGAATTTTTGGTTCCTTGTGTTCTTGTGAATTACGCATGTGATCCATAGAGCAAGATGCGCTTAGGTACTTGGCACCACGCAAAATACCAATCAACATTAAAGAAAGGGGCAAGGGATATCATGACCATAAACATCTAGGTACTCAGACTTCTCTGGATTTCCATTGACAATGTATGGCAAGAAAAGGACTTAACAACTTCCCTTGAGATAGACGTTACCCCATCTATCATCGAGAACATCAAGCCTTTACTTGCAACAATGGGCACCAACAAACTTAGCAACAATTAACCCCTCCCCGCACAAGATCATACACCAAAAGATAATTTGCAACAACGAATCATGGGTATACAATTAGAAAAAATTCAGCCTTAATAACCAAATCTCATGACTAATGATGGTTTTCCTGTAAGAAAGACATCACCCAATCTATCATCAGGACAAACCTTTCATCAATCACAAGTGGGTTACTCAGACTTCACCCCAAACACAGATGTCAAGGCCAAAATTCACTATCAATAAACATACATTAACAAAATTCACGTTCTACCAAGTTGACAATAAGAAAAATTATCAATACAACTCAAAAATTGGGGACACAATATTTTTGGATCTCACCCAAAATTAACATTGCAATTTTACTATGAATGCTTCACAATATGAGTTCCCAACCTTCATAAAAACTAGTATTTAACATCGAGGAACTTACCACAAGTGAAGATTAGATGGAGAAGAGTGAAAATTGAAGCTTTTTTATAGTGCAACAATGGTGACCCAATCAACTCTCCCGAAGAGACTAGCGGCGGCGACAGTGGTACAGCGCTGGAGATGGTTGGGTTAGAGAAGGAGAAGATTTTGGGGAAGCTTGAGGGACTTAAAGAGAATTTTAAGAGAGAAATTGAGAAGGTACAGATAAAATATGGTGAAGGTGGTAAAGGAGGCAGTTTTAGGAAGAAAAAGAAGAAGAAAAGTCGGTCGAATCATCTCCGGGTCGGGTCGGTCAATTAAAATTCAAATTTACCATTTGTGCGCCACGACGTGCGATTTTCACAAGCGATTATGCGGACCGCATGTCATTTCACATATCACCTTTTTATCCCCTGGGTTTGCCCAGACTTTTAATTTTCTATGCGATGGAAGTGCGATGCACACTTGGGCTCGTGCGAACTGCACGGCCCAGCGCATGTCACCTCCAATATTTCAAATTCCTTCAGGAACTCTATTTTGGCATGCGGTGAGTTATGCAACATTCACAACTACTTGTGCGGTCTACACAGTCCTCTGCACAGTCCATGTTTTCACTTGCCCATGTTTCTACTCCATGCATTCCCTGCAAACACACCAAAAACAACAAAAGATAACCAAAAACAAAGTAAAGAAACTTGGGTTGCCTCCTAAGCAGCGCTTGATTTAAAGTCACGGCTCGACGATACTACCTCAAATCACTCATTCTTTAGATTGGTGATGGTAATATTGGGCATCGTTCCCTTTATCCTCGGGTTCATTTGGCTTGAGAGGTGGTTTATTGGTGCCTCAAGATGCTTGATCGAGGCTGCGTGAGAGTTCATGGTTTATCTTTAGCTCTCTCACTCTAGTATTTGTCGTATCCACCTTCTTGAGAACCAAGGGCAATATGTCCTCTAGCTTGGAATGATCGGGCTTGCTTGTTCCCGGTTGGTAGAGAGAGTCTGCTTTGTTTGGAGGTATATAAGGATTTGAGCTCCGGTGCTTGAACTGATCACCATCTTTGTATCTGTTTCTCAAGTTTTCATCCCTTTCCCTATCTCTTATCCAACCTTCGTTCTCCTCCCTCGGGCGATAATACCCATGATAAGAACCCACCGACATAAAGCATAGTTTACTGTCGACAACTGTTATCAGCTCATCATCACTCGCTTTGATTTCCGGTGTACTCACAACATTCATCACTTTCTCACTACCTACTCCCATTACATGCTTGGCAATCAAGTCAATTTGTTTCATTATCTTGGTCATTGACTCATCCCACTCCTCATCTCTTTTTCTCATTTCATTGGTCAAGATGGATGAGGGCATTCCTGAAGTTGGCATATCCGCTTCTCTCGTATGCCATGCTTGGTTGGTTTTGTTCATTCTCTCAAACAAAGTCGAGGCAATGGGAAATTCTAAGTCCATGAAGGTTCCACCTCCAAGGTTTTAATCCACCAACTTATTTAGAGAGTTTAACGACCGATAAAAGCTTTGTAGCAATACGTTATTCGACAACTCATGGTTCAGACACAAGAGAAGCTTCTTTTTGAACCTTAACCAATCCTCATGTACAGGCTTATCCGAGATTTGCCTAAATGTGGTAATATCATCTCTTAGCTTCATCATTCGAGATGGAGGAAAGATTCTTGATCTAAATGCCTCAACCAACTCGGCCCAAGATGTGATAGAATCATCTGGCAACTCTTTCAACCACGTCATGGCTTCCCCCGTCAAGCAAAAAGGGAATAGACATAATCGGATGGACTCTAGGGAGATATGTTGAAACATGAATCGTTGGCAAATCTCCAAAAAATTCTGGATATACTGGTCGGCATTTTCATATGCTGCTCAACTAAATAGGCCCTTCATTTGGATTAAGTGGAGCATGGTGCTAGTCATGTGAAAGATAACATTTCCCACCGTAAGGGTAGGTAGATTGCACCCACACCCCCTTGCATCATAGACTCAGCCTCGTCAGCCTCTATGAAGCCGTCAATGCTATCATTGTCATCGACCTCATTCATAGTCTAGCCTGCTTAATCAAAATAGAAACAACAAAAAAAAGTAAAAGAAACAAGTATTCTCAAAGTGACTTCAAATCAACAATCAAAAATAACTATCAATTCAAGTCCTCCGTAATAGTGCTATTTTTGATAAACGTCAAATCATACTCCCCAAAGATAGAGGCACAACGATCGTCAAGCAAAACACATTTATAGGTATCCAACAGGTGTTGGGGTCATACCCATAGAGACTTGATACTAGCTATGTAAAGATTGTATCAAAATGAGTTCACAAGGAGAGTAATTGTTTCAAAACACGAAAGTAAAAGGTCAGGGGAATTGGGATTCTATCACTACAATCACAATTCTAATTAAAGCAAATGAGTAAAGCCGGTGTACTAAATTGAGTAGGCGACTAGGGATGTGAATCCAATAGGAGTTTAATGTGGGATAGGGTGATTATCAATTCATACTTATTCTCGCTTATTGACACAAGTAGCATTGGTCATGAGTATGGTTGTTTATCTCTTGATCAAGAACCATATATCTTATAATCCTAGTTAGAGCATCATCAGTTAAATCAACAAGAAACCAATATCTAGCTTGGAGAGGTCACACTATCTCTAGTTTAGACACTTAAGTGGGTGATTATGTCGATATGAGCTATTTATAGCCTTAAATCTAAATGTAGTCCCAAGTTCCCAATAGTAATCTCACATCCGAAACCATGAAATTCTCTTTCAAGCAACAACATAGTCAAGTAATAAAAATTCATGGGTGCAACCACCAATTTTAGGATTAAAACATGGTGAAACTACTAGACCCTAGTCAAATAATCAATTATAAGCGAGAATTAACAACACCCATACCCATTTTTCAAGAACCCATTATCAACACATTCCTAGACAAATGAAATTACCCACTCATAATAAAGGAGAGAGATATACCAAATGGGTATGTCACAATCCTCTTCATTGAAGCTTAATCTAAAGTTCTAAGCTCAATTTGAGTACACAAATGGTTAACCAAGATTTTGAAAAGAGAATAGATTGAAACCCTCTTCTTCTTGGAGAGGAAACCTTGTTCTCAAAGTAAAAAGCTCATCAGAATATTCAGGACTGAAGAATGTTATTTCCAATTATGCCTAAATTAGCCTTTTATACTTTTTGAAAACATCATTAATTTTCTGGACAAAATTTCCCTTCGGATGGTGTGATACACGATGTGCAGTTTGCACGTCGTGATGTGTGCGTCACACACCATCTTTAGTTGTACCAGTGGCTCAACCGACTTGGGAGGCATCATGCGAAGTGGGTGTGGTTCACGCCAGGGGTTGTGCATATTGCACAATGATCGCACCCCATGACAGATCCTTCAGGCAATCCTAAGCTTCATGCGGTGGGAGGTGTGGAACACACAATGGATTTTGTGTGTCGCACAAGAGCCACATCTTAGGGAAGATTCTTCGTCTTTTTCAATCACTTCACACTTTTTTCCTTTTAAGCTCTTTTTGAGTCAATTTTCTTATTTTCTATCTTTGATCACAAGTACCTGCATAGACATCAATAAATACCATAAGAACCTCTAAATCTATTCAAAACATAGGAATAATTCATGGATAAAGGCTTAATAAGTTGGTACTTTACTGACTTATCAGCGGGGAAATAAAAAGACAACATAGGCAAATGCCTAGGTTTGGGGTGCATGTGATCAAATGAGGAGAAGAAAAGGAATGCACTTCAAGTGCAAGGTAGCACCTTAAGTTTGGATTAAAAATTGCTCCAAAAGTTCAATCCAATGAGCAAAAATGAAAAGCAATAATAGGTGCTACCAAATATAGGTGATACAAGGAGTTGAATGATCCTAATTAAAAAGGATAAGCTTGGGGTGTGTGAGGGAAAAATAAGGTGAAGTTTAAATTTGTAAATGTGAGTGGTATTCAAAATAACAACAATGAGCATTAGGGAGGTGTATTCACTTGAACCAAATGAAATCCTCACCTTAGCCCTGTCCAACATCGTAACCCGCAAGTCCTTGGTGATTCCAAGCTTGGCTACCCTACATCAGTGGCGATGTACATGAAGGGCAAGCCTATGGTTCGATGTGTTTGCACTTGAACTTTTTTTAGATAGTAAGAGTCTTCTTGGTTCTTCTGTAATCTCTTAGTTTGAAAGTTGCAAGATTGTGAGTGGGATTCTCTGTTGTGGTGAGTGGCATCATGCACTCGAATTAAAATATGAAGTGTCTATTTCAATTGAGAAGAATGAATGAGACAAGTTGTGTGGCGAATCTCGAGGCAAACCTTGACCGTCCATGCCAATGACTTGAGAAACATAAATGTCTTGATTTGAATTACAAAATTCCCTTGATTTTGAATGAAAAATGAAGTCCTTTTGGAAAAGGTTTTGAAATGACCAATTGCCTTGATATTGTGGTGGTTCAAATTGAGATGAGCATTGTAGTTGAATCTTTTTGTTTAAGTCTTTTTGTTTATTCTTTTTCCTTATTTTTAGCACATATTAGTATTTTGTGCCTTGATTGAGTCTAGAGCAAAATTCATTCCTTGCCTTGTGAGTATCTTGCTTGAGGAAAACCAATGGTTCAAGTTTGGGGGTTTGATAAGTCGGTAATCCACCAACTTATTGAGCCTTTATCCATGAATTATTGCTATTTTTTGAATAGATTTAGAGGTTCTTATGGCCTCAATCTATGTCTATGCAGGTACTTGTGATCAAAGATGCAAAACAAGAAAATGGACCCAGAAAGAGCTTAAAAAGAGTAAAGTGTGAAGTGATAAAAAAGGATGGAGATTCTGCCTTGAGATGCGGCGCTTGTACGACATGGACAAGCCTTAGTGCATTTCGCACCTCTCACCTCATGGAGCCTTGAATCGACTGAATGGTCTGTTACAAGGTGCGGTGGCTGCGACACACACAACTCATGGTACAAACTGCACTTTCTTTGTATGAAATCTCTCAAGTTAGTTGAGTCACTGGTTCAACTGAAGAGGGTGTGCGATGCACACATCATGAAGTGCGAACCGTAGGTTGTGCCACACACCACCCGAAGGGCATTTTTGTCCAGAAATTTAGTGACGTTTTAGGAAAGTATTTAAACCCATTTTAGGCACAATTGTACAGATTTTTCTTCAGCGCTGAATACTCTTGAAAATTTTAGATTTGACAAGAAGTTTCCTCTCTAAGAAGAAGAGGGTTTCAATCAATTCTCTCTTCCAATTCTTAGTTCACCATTTGTGTACAAAATGGAGCTTAGATATTGAAATTACACTTAAATGAAGAGGAATTTGAATTACCCACTTTGTATCTCTCTTTCCTTTAGCATGAGTAGCTAATTTTATTGTCTAGGAATGTGTGGATAATGGATTCTTGACAAATGGGTGTGGGTGTTGCTAATTCTTGCTTATAATTGCTTATTTGACATGTGTCTAGTAGTTTTACTAAGTTTTAATCCTAAAATTGATGGTTGCAAATATTGATTTTCCTTACTTGGTTATGTTGTTGTTTGAAAGAGAATTTCATAGATTCGGTTGTGAAATTACTAGTGGGAACTTGGGTTTCCATTTAGCTTGAGGCTATAAATAGCTTATATAGACGGAATCACCCATTTTAGGGTCTAAGCTAGATATAGTATGACCTCCCTAAGCTTTAACTTGGTTGCTTGTTAGTAAATTGATAATGCTTTAATTGAGATTGTCGAATATATGGTTGTTGATCGATAGATGAACAGCCATACCTATAACCAAGGCTACCTATGTAAATGAGCAAGAATTTGTGTGAATAGGAAATCACCCTATCCAAGACTAGATCCCCATTAGATGCACATCCCTAATCATCTACTCTCATTTGTATACCCATTTTAATTTTCTATCTTGCTTGAATTGAGATTGTTGTGACAGAATACCAATTCCCCCCAATCTTTTACATTCGTGTTTTCAAACACTTACTCTTATAGTGAAGTCGTTTCATTGCAATCATCATTATGCTATCCACAAGTCTTTGTGGGTAAGACCCCGATATCCGTTGGGTACTTATAAATGTGTTTCGCTTGACGATCGCGATATCTCAGTCTTGGAGAGTACGTTTGAGCGTTTATCACCAACTAGACCATAACCTTATACTCTAAAAGCCCAAAAGGTTTGTCAATTGAACCAAACCTCAGGAAACTCAACTGGAATGCACCGACACAACACCGAGACTAAGATAACCAAGGCGATCAACACATGGAACTAGAAACCTTTATACCATAACTAGGTTCACCTTGAAATCCACCACTCGACCTTATAACTCTTAAATCCTTTGATCCGCAAACCCTTCTATCTAACTTGAATCATCAACACATGAACTAAGAAGCTTTCCGCAAGTCGAACACCTAAGCCACCCTCGAAACATCAACTAACCCACTAGAAGCCCAAAGTTCCCGCTATACATTTAACCTTGAATGATGTCACCTTCATACTAAAACTCTATCCAAGCCAAGCTATAGTCTACTAATCTCTGACACCAAAAGTACAAACCCGAAGCATACCCTTAAGAACTGACAAAATCTGCCCATATTGACTATCAACCAATGGATGGATATCTTCGCTAAGACCAACCTCGATAGCTAAACCCAACTGAACCAACCATCAATTCTCAAATGCAATTTGCACACCAGGGTCGGGAATGACATGGGTTAACACCCTGTGTCAAAGGAGAATTTCCCAATTGTAGAACGAAACCAACCTCGCTGAACTACACTATGTCTGAATCGGCTGAAAGTGAATGAACTAGGGCAACCTACCCAAGAAGACCCAAACAAAACCTAATCTATTCAACGAGTATGGTAAGTCTACGACGAAGCCCATAGTTATCAACTAACTTCATATTCTAGGAATACTTCTGCTGCTCTAAATCCTCAAAACACCATCCTAATTTACGATCGTCCAACTAGCCTCGCTACTTAGAAACAAATATGTCAAACCGTGAATAATAAGTCAAACCTACCTATAGGCAAAGGAAAAGGTGCCTGATGTCCAAGGTTGCCACCTAGCTATTGAAAATCTCATAATCTCTCAAGTCACCACCCACTGTCTCAAAACATCCACTCTAATGTACAAGTACACAAACCACCAACTTTGAAATCTTGCAATATACCATAATTCCTGGTCTACCACTGGCAGAGCCTAATCAATGCTAGAATCCCATGCAACAGACAACCCCTCAGAAAATGTAACTAAATCAAAACCCTGACACCCAGAACACAAAGGTAACCATTAATATCAAAGTACCATCGAAATCTAAAGTAGAACTGTTGGTCTTAACCCACACAAACTGATCACATATATCACACAATCGCTGATCCTCGAACTAAGGCTGCTGAATCTATTCAACCAAGGTAGAATGGAGCTCAACACTGGCAAGAACTTTGCTGGGATCTAGCAAGTCAAACCTAACCAAATGGTTATCCATGGACTAGATGTCCAAGGCCAATGGTCGCTATAAAACTAAGAGAAAAGCTAAATTATCCATACTTACTGCCTTCCGGCTCAAATATCCCACAATAAAGAGAACCTTCCATGAATCATCTAAAGTAACCTGCTATCCCACTACTTTGAAATCCAACTTCAAATATTGGTCATGCTTCTGTTGACCTTTATGTCACCGATAAACATTCTAGAAACTGGAGTCAACTAGGCTCTGAATATATAGTGTGCCTAATCCATGATGCCGTTGAAGCCTGAGTTAACCAAAGGATGTAACAATGAAACTCGCAATGGATGCAACAAGTCCTAAGTGTAGTCCTAGGAATAGCCACCACCTCGATCTCTTACTAGAAGTAATCCTGACCTTAAATTCATCTAAGGAAAATACAAGGGCAGTCTGAAGTCGGTTGAACAAGTCCTCAATACACAACACAAAAGCATACCCTCAGTCGTCACCTCAACCATCTACCCATAACACACACATATAAGTAAGAAGTCATCCTCTTCCTTTTTCAAACCAAACAGAACCCTTTCCAAAGATACACTGAACCTGACAATCTCTTTCTCAGAAGATCTTGGAGCCATTCCTCTAGCTCCTATAACTCTACTAGCATCACTCAATAATGCGGGAAAAGAATATGCCGAGAACCCAACTCAACCACAATGCTACAATCAAAACTCAAGAAGACAATAAAAACAACCCATATACCTGCTAACTTCCCAAACCAATCAAGTAAAGAGGGTCGACTCTAACCTCTAGAGAAAGCAAAACCACCTGATACCCACTCTCCTTAAGACAAAATATCTTCCCCCAGTACATAGCTATCGGTACCATACCACACAAACAAAAATGTTTCTAGCAAATGCTAGATAATGGCCTAGGCAGCAACCAACCAAGACAGCTAGAAATTGAGATACTCAAACCAATCTAGACCCACAACGAAGACCAAAAATAATGCTAACAAGACCTACCCACTAGTCATAACCCTAAGTAGTCACCTCCCAAAGACAACACACTCCATTCTATAAAAAGAATCAACCTACCGAGAAAACACACGTATAACACTACAAACTCAAATAGTAATACAACCAAACAAGAAATAGGTAGGTAGATGTATAGATGCATGAAAAAGCGTAGATTCACAAAGCAAGCAATACCAAAATATAGCTAATGATAACAAAGACTGAACTTGTAGCAATGATATCTGGAACCTCCACCTCTGGCATACCAAAAAGGGAATCAAACTGCCTATGTCTAGCTCTAGACTGAGTAGTTGAAGCTGAAGGCTCGATCATCCCTCATGGGGGATAATCTCTAGAAAAGTGACCAATTACACAACAATAATAAAAACCCATGGAAGCCTTACTCTGAATCATAGTGCCTGTCGACTCTGGATGGATACCCAAACCACCTAGCTGAAAGCCACCTCTAACCATTAGGGAACCACCCCTACCACCATGAACAATACCTCTAGCCGGTGGCACTAGAACCCTAGGGATAAAACCTGCTGACTCTGCTGACTGGATAGCGTGATCATGGGCTAATCCCTAGCAAAGTGCCCATACTAATCACCCTAGAAACAACCTCTACCAGGTGAAGTCCGACGGGATGATCTCGCTGAGCCTGACTGGCCACCATGTCCTACACACCCTGAATGTAAACCTCAAGAACCCTGACATATACCATGTCTGCTCTGCTCAACATGCTCTGTACAACCACCCTTTGAACTTTGGGTGCCACCAAAACTTGCTTGCTAGACAACAAACAATGAAACAAATCTCTACCAGAGAATCCCCTACCTCGAGACTAAGAACCTCAGAAACTTCCCTGACAGCGACGCCTCTTAGAACTACCTCTATAAGCCTCATGACATAACCCCTCTATAACCTAAGCATGGTCAGCCAGCTGAAGGAAGGTCATCCCAAAAGTCACCAAGTCCTCTGTCACTAAATGAAGTGGTGAAATCAATCCCCACACAAAACCTTAAACTCTTTCAAAATCTGTAGGCACAGTCTTAGCAGTGCATCTAATTACCTCATGAAACCTTGCCTCATACTCCAATACCGATATATAACCCTGCTAAAGACCTAGAACCTCAAACCTAACTGAAGCACCACTCGAAGAACTGGGTATTGACCCTACCTATGATATTCATACACCCTCCAAAAGACTTGGGGTCCTAGCCATCGTGTCCTGAAGAACTAGGGTAGCCATAAATCCTATTAGAGGTCGGGCTGGCCCCAAACCCCCTAACTGATGCAGTAAACTCTCACTCTAAATCCCTAATGCTAGAGGAAACACTGAAGCAACAGGCACAGAAACCTCATCATCATCCGTTGTCGAGCTCATACTAGAAGTTGATAGAGTCAGTAACGCACGATAAGAAGCCAAGAATAGGGAACTTTTCCCAATAATGCCATGTAGCCTCCCACAAATAGGATACAGATGTCATCATACCGATCTGTGAGACTCCACTTAGACACTTGCTCTTGTACCAATGACACCGATGAACCTAACGCTCTGATACCAAGCTGTCATGGCCCAATTTCTTAGGTCATAATGACACCTACACCCCAAGTAGGTGAACCAAACCCCGTAGCCTAGAATAGTTAGTAATGGGATACTATCTAAGTAAGCACACACAATAAGAAGAAATAAGTGGAAGCAAATAAATAAAGCAATGTAGAAGGAGAACAACCAATATATACAAGAAAAGGAACTACAACATCCCACGACCTAGTATTTATTGTAAAAGAGCCTCTAATAAAATATAGAGTACTAGAGAGAACAAAATAGAATATACAATTTTCTTTGAATAACAAAAGAGAGTAACAGTGTCAAAAGAGGAGATGTGGTCAAGCCCCGGTTGGTAGGAGCTCACCCTAGTCTTGAATATCGAAAAGCTGAATGAGTATCCACACGGTCAATGGTTATAGCTCATACTAGGATCTGCACCAGGAAGATGCAAAAGTGTAGTATGAGCACCAATGCAAAGCAACGGGTACCCAGTAGGCATCATAGGCTGACTGAGCGCGTATAAGATATAAAAGCAGTAAATAACAGAAAATGAAAAAAACCATCACAGAAACAAATAGAGGAAATCTCATGGAAACTAGCATAGATAGAAGACAAAGAGAATACAAGCATACAATGCTAGCCACAGAAGATATATATATAACACATAACATAGGTGAAGGAAAGGAGAACGCACCTGGATCATTGATACAATAATATATAAAGAGAGAGCTTAAGAAGAATGGCAGTATACTAGTAACCTCAAGTAAAAAGGAAAGGAAGGAAAGAAAATAAAACGTACTCATGCTAGAAGCAATACAAATAAAGAAATCATGCTAAAAACACAACTCTCAAGATAAGAGTAGATAGGAAAGAAACAAACAAGTACAACCCTAGGATAGAATAAGCTACACCACAAAAGGTTGAAAAGCTATTAACCAGCACCACGATAAGATAAAATCCACTAATCCACCAATAATAAGAAGCCTCTAACAAGTGCTACACAAAGATAGCATAAGGTAATCTACCTACAGTCCTAACAGGTGCCCATACACTTGAGGAAACCATACAAGTGAAAAAAAACCCTCTGATATCTCATACTACTGGACAATACACTGAGAAAATATCAAACAAGGGTAGATCCTAGCATAATGTGCATGATATGATGTGATATAATGAAACTAGTATGACAGTAGCACTGTATATACCTCCTCTGGCACTTAAAGGCCTTGAAGGTAGGATATATAAAAGGACGCACCCGTATACCTCAACTACACCATATATCTATCCTCCGGCACTCGCAACACGTAGCCCCTAGTTTGGATTGGCAAGGTCCTTGGAGGTCTCATAGACCACATACTAAAATTGCAAAATCTCAAAATAACTGCTTGGAGTGTATCTAGGTCTAAACTAGTGATCAAGATCTTGTAGTAAGTGCCCGGGGTCTATCCAGGTCTAAATCAGGAATTGTAATCTAAAAACCCCCAATAAAGGGTACCCGGAGTCTATATGGGTCTAAATCAGTAATCATAATCTCAAAACCCCCAATAAAGGGTGCCCGGAGTCTATCTAAGTCTAAATAAGTAATCAAAATCTCAAACCACAATAAAGGGTGCCCGATGTATATCCGGGTCTAAATCCATAGTAAAATACGATTAGTGCTATGGCTCCGCCGAGTCTAGTATCAGTTTGAAAACCAGTGATAAAATCATCCTTATGTATCATTTATCTTAAGAAAATCCATTAAACCAGTTTTAGGTCCATTTAGAATCTTTTATACTTAAAACGGGCCCTTGGGCCATGCAAAGTTTAGAAAATGGTGATTGTAAGGCCCACATCCTAAGTAGTAGTAAATAATGTAGAAAACTCTTTATATTATATGATATGCCCAAACACAATCAATAGCCCAATGGCTAAAAATCAACCTATCAGCCCTGCACAGGCTCAATCTACTCTACAACATAGATAACCAACCTAGAATCATAACTCAATGTCCAAGACTCGTGAACATTCCCAAAATATCCCACCATCTATGATCCAAAGAAATATACTTAGTCCACAAGGGGCCAAAAGGGTAATATTACAAAACTAGATCAAATACTACAACAAACATAAGAAAGAATACGAACTGAAAAGACGGACAAGGTCTGGGGTGCTAACCTAAATTACCCAACCCACAGATACTAATTAATGTAATTATAGCCTATATATGCAAAGTCTATATAGAGAAAGTTGTAACCTACCTGTCGTTCAATGACAAACTTCTAGAACAACGTCATCATAACCTAAACTACTCAGAGAAGCCCCAAATTGCGAACAAACTATCAAAATAATACTCTACACATCAAAATGAATCGAATGATACCCATAATACTAAAAGTTTAGCCGAGTCAAAATCTAGGTCAAAAGTGGGCATATGGGCCTCACAACCTGAAACTGGAAACAAAATCACCATGAGGTTCCCAACCATGCCAGGAACACATGCTCCAGAAATGATCAGAAAATGAGCAGAGGAAGGGGTCCAAAACAGCCCCCAACCTTCAAGAATCAAACTAGGATTAAAAGGGAAATTGACCTAAATAAAGGATGGAAACTTATAATTTACGATGGAGAATCGATCAAGGGCAAGGAATTAGTTACCCAAATGCTTGGAATGAGTCAATACTGGAAAAATAGTGCTTAGTTCTCAACAAGAATGGTGGGTATCAGTTTTGAGGTGAAGAAAGCAAAGGGGGAGGATATATTTACTGCCAGGGGTCCTTCTTTACAGTCGTGAAGGGACCCTACGCGGTCATGATGACCACGCTGGCTAGACCCTCACAATTGTGAAATCTAGCCATGAATTCACATAGAACAAGGAGGCAGGGGCTTCATCATAGTCGCAAAAGGGAACCTCGTGATCGCAAAGAAGTTCACTACTAAGGCCTGAGTCTAGCTACATGATTTTACCAATTTCACGATTAACCTAAAGACAGAAAGTTCTACATATAATGATTTCATGCTAGTCTAAATTATGGGGTCCTACATTATTTTACCTTAGAATGATTTACCTTTGAATGTTTATCAGGTCTTAGATTTTCTAAAGGTCAACAGAGTCTCTTTTACATCTAGAATTATGCCTCTGAACATTATTTCTCCTTATCACAATTTTGAACATCCCTTAAGTTCCAAAAAGAAGTAACACAATGAAATTATTGACACGTTGATAACCATGACGTTAAATTCTATCACTATATTTATTTCATTGCTCCTTTGTCGCAAAAGTTATCCAAGAATTTTCCCAGTATGCCTACCATCAAATACCTCATATACTTCTACAAGGAGACAAACATTATTTTTCCATCCAATTGTTACACATAACTAAACCGTATCTAACTTTTATTCACTATCATCTATCACAACATAAGCGAGAACTACTAAAGGAAAGAAGGATGAGCACAAATTGTATGAAATATGAATAGAGGCATAACTTTTGACCATATACATGTGGCATGAATGGAGCATTATCTTTTAGCACATGAGCATCATGAATGAATGGGATATTATTCAATCATGACTTATTCTCATTGTAACACTGTCACCCAAGAGGTTTTTTTAGAAATAAAGTACAATAGGCATAACTACTTTGCACACCAAACACATTAAGCATGAACAAGGAGTCATTTTGAGAACATACATGACAAAGCCACACATCATCACCATAAACATACATACGTAGGTTATAGAGAAATAAATGATAGGCATTAATCATAAAAGATATTTAGACTTAGCATAGACGTGATAGAGCATTAGTTTATTAGATATTAAGGGCATATTATAAAGAATAAGTTCATCGAAAAAGCATGAGTTCATAGAACTTAGCATAACAAAATGCATAAGTTCATAGATCATGAGCATGTAATATAGGACATGAATTTATAAAATCATAAAGTAAGATTAGGATAATTGTTTGAAGTATTTTCTTCTCGATTAAGGAACAGAGAATGGACATGAGTTTGCATTGAGTACTTTGACCATATACATCGGCATGACATGAAAACATAATACACACATAGAGTGTCATCTTGATATGGGAATTATTAAAGAGAAGAAACTCTAAAAGACATTGTGGAAATATCACTTATAGTATAATGTTATATCAGGTTCAGGTGACAATTTGCCAATTCATAAGAGTTAATTATCACTGGTTAAGAGGAATTCCATCAGATTGGCCAACAATTTTGTATTTAGAAAGATATAAACCTCAGATACATTACTACATAGTCAGATGGGGGAAATCAAACACTGGTAAATTTAAATACAATATTGATGGTGCAAGTCAAGATAATCAGGAAGAAACTCCTATGAATTCAGTCAAAGAGATGATAAATGGAATCTTATATGTACAGAGACAAATCATATAGGTATGACTACTAATATGAAAGCATATGCCATACCTATCCAAGAGATAATAAAGTTTGACATAACACATAAATTTGCAGAATCTTATAATAAAAATAGACTCACTTGTTCTAAAAAAATACTGCAAGATGTATGAAGAATCCCCCGTAAAATTGTGAAAATGTGGAGGAGATCAAACAAGGAATGAATATTTTTCAAGTTGAAATATACCATATTTTCAATGAAGGTAATGCCCTAGAAGACATTCTACGTAATATAGCATTCACGCATGAAGATAAGTCTTAATTCAATAACTTTTAAGAACATCAAGCTAAAAAAGCTATTGAATATGGGCAATGCCCAACTAGCAGCTATCAAAGTAACAACCATACAAATACAATAAAGTTAAGCATGTAGGAGAAAGGATTGATAAATACAGTAGGCATCATCAAACACAGAAAGAATTCAAGAAGAAATAGGCAATACATCAATAACAAAAGTAGCTTACAACAATTAAAACAGAAAATTGGAATTAATTACAAATATATCACAAAAAGTAGAAAGTATAGAGCATATAAAAGGTCAAGATTGAAAAAGCATTGAACTCAAATTAATAGTCTCAGATAGAAGATCCAGCCCAGAAATGAATAGATCTAACACATACACAAAGATAAATCATAATTTGAGGTTGATGTTTGTCGCATTTACATGGTATTTTAGCCATGCTTTGCCCATGTTATACCTTGTTCTGAGTTAAAACATGCTAAAACTATAGATTATTAATCATTTTAGTGTTTCAGAAATAATTTAGTGTGCTTTGTTAATTTTAGGTAAAAAGACCAAAAAATTATGATATGTTAGGTGTTTTCAACATTGCCTTGCCGAGACAAGCTCAAGGCAAGGTAGAGGAGCTTGTGGGGCAAAAAGGGGTATAATTTTAGACTCGTATGATGTTTTGTTCCTAAAAAAAGAAAACCAAGGAAAATAAGGCCACCTCACTGTGCAAAGTCCCGGCGAGGCAGTGAGCCTCGCACCACGAGGCAACCAAGACTCGATCAAAAAGTGTCTTGTTGTGTACCTATTTTGGTAGGCCCTCTTAGGTGTTTGTACTTAGTATAAAACCTACACATAGGCATTTTTAGTTCATAATTGATCATTGTAGAAGCACAGAGCAAGAGCAAAGCGTATTCTTCTTAGGGTTCATTCTTTTATCTTTTCTTTAGCATTAATTCTTACTACAGACACAAGTTCTTGTTATTGGATTAAGATTAAGAGTGAATAACTGCCCTCTTTCTAGGGTTATGGCCAAATTATAAATGCCATATATTTATATAAGTTATTTGTGCATTTTCTATCGAATGAATAATTTTTTTCACCTTTTATAACTTTTGAATGGATCCGCGACCATTAGGATAAGCAGATAATTGCTAATGGAACTCAAAATGAGGAAAGTCATAGAAGAACATGGGATTAGGATAGAAAACATACCTAGTTTGCTCTAATCGGCTTCCATACATGACATATAAATGCATTCAGATTAATTATGAGTATCATTACTTAATAATATAGGTATGAGGTAAATTCAAATAAACGGTTAGAGGTTTGAGAGACTATGACTATAATATCAACCATGTTAGTCAATATTTCAGTAGAAATTAGCATAGCAACCAAAGTATAGATATGCCATGATAATGAAAAGTGCCATAGACCTAGGATTCATCTAAAAAAGAAAGGATCATTATTTTAAAAAAGAGTAAACAATATTTGCCAAATCAAACTCTCTTTTGGAAAAACCTTGTCTTCATAATTATAATAGATTAAATCAATCACTTGTTAGCAAATAAGTCTTTGAAGAATTTGACATCCGATTGCACAAGTAATCACTATATTAATTGTTGACCACGTACACTTATGTGTGCAAGGGAAGTGAATAACAAGTTTTCATCGCCATTTCTGGGACTTAAAGTATTGACAAGTTTGAGATTTTTCTATTGTTTTTTTTACAAGTGTTGAAATTGTGATCTTTGTTTTTATGCTTACATGTGACAGGTTTATATGGAATGCACTGAAAGCAGGAAGATCATACCAAAGTTTAAGGTAACCTGACTCCATTCTAATTGACACCTAAGAGGTTCCTTCATTAGTAATTAAGGACATAAAAAATCACCGAAGGTCCTGCAAGCTCAACCGGCAGCCCCAATAGCAGTGTGTAAAGTGGAAGTACCATGCCCAAGAAACACTCACTCTAGTATTGTGAAGCCTAACATTACTAGAAGATATGAGATGAAGCAGAATATGGTACAACTCTTGCGAATGAGTGGGTAGTTATATTTTTACCATATGAGGACTCGCTGGCTCATCTCCAGAACTTTTTGGAGACTACAGATACGTATTATCACGACCCAACTACTCGGATTGTGCGAGTACCTACTCTAATCCTTATAGATAGGAGAACTCTTACCACCCATTTAAAAAGGTATACAGAAGTCAATAAGAAACCATAAAATTCTTTTAGGTATTACAACCAGTTTACAAACCTTTAAATATAACTGAAACCTTTTCCAAGGAACTAGTCTAAATAGGTACAAGAGCTACTAAGAGAAAGTACAAAACCAAGTGACAACTTCTACTTTAGGAATAATAACAGAAGCTGCTGGAGATCTTTACCATGTGAAGTCTGAAACTCCTACTAATCCTGCAACCAAACTATACCCCAAAAAGGGTATAGCAATGGTAGTATCAGTACAAACAACACGTACTAGTAAGCATCATCGATCGACCCAAATTAAATCACAGAAACATCACATAAATATCCAGAAGGAAACATACAACTGGAGAGTTATTTAGCCAGAGGTATTTTATTAAACAATTCCTTAACACCTTGGGATATTACCAGTCTTATCATTGAAAAGAAGACCTTCCTTGTTATTATGTTCAACCCTAGTCACCAATTATCCACCACGTCATCAGGTCAAACCTCATTATATGATTACCCGTGAGTTCTACATATTTAACCCCAAGGTTCCTTACCCTTGTCATTCCGTCGATTCAGGCACTTATAGAATACTTAGCCTTATTCCACTAACCCAATCATACATTGACACCCTAGCATCTTTAGGTTCATCTAAGTCTATACGCCACAATTAACAAGATGATAACACCCCACCTTCCCAACCCAAAATGTAATAACTGCTAGACCACCAAGCATATCCATGTCATGAATGCAAACACAAACACTACTGGTTAACCTTATCTCATTTTCATAACACTTAACCTTTGTTGACCCAGCTACCAAGAAAATATAGACAACAACTCAAGTCAACATGCCAATAAGACTCTAAGTCAACAACCATGATGCAATGATTGTATAAATCATGTCCAAATTACACAAGTAATAGACAACATAGAGTTACTCATAACATGCAATTAACCAGAACCACTCAAGATCCCTAAGACCAAAAATAAGGAAATTAACATGCATCCTTGTTTACATAAGAAAACCACCCTTAGCCATTAAGCACATTAACCCGGTCCACTAAAGGAACCAACATGTATATCAGGTAAGCAGTTAAGCTCGGTTCAACTCAAGGAACCAACATGTATATCAGATAACATATTAAGCATGGTTCAACTCAAAGAACAAACATGTATATCAAGTTAATAGTTATGCCAAGTACAACTCAAGGAACCAACATTTATATGAAGTAAACAGTTAAGCCTAGTTCAACACAAGGAACAAACATGTATATGAAGTAAATAGTTAAGCCTAGTTCAACTCAAGGAACAAACTTGTATACCAAGTAAGAACATAATCCCTAATTAACTCAAGGAACTATCACACTCATAAAATACCGATACACACATGCTAAGGGTCTTATGGTCACCCACAACCCATAACATGCAAGAGATGACCTCTTGTCCATGTACTAAATCCCAAACATCAAGTGTCTACCAACCTTATATCAACCAATTCCGTGGAGATGTCAAAATACCAGAATATTCCATAATAATGACATATATCAATACAATCACAACCACAATGATAATAGAAACAACACTTGTAAAAATTAACAAGCTTTCATTTAAACTCATTGTATGTGATTAACACTTAGGATATCAAACAATCACTTTTTTCTTGAACATGCATTGTACAAGCAATACTAAAGAATAGTTGTCATGCACACATAACACAAATTGTATTTCAATTACATTTAAACTATCACCTACAACTTGCACATATACCCGGTGACATACCCCACCCCAAACTGTTCATCCTACTATTGGCACATTACCAAATTCCCATTCCCCTGGTTACCACCATAGATTCTTTTGAATCTACCAACACTAACAACCCTTCATGAATAAGAATTTATATCGTCTTAACCCAAATTTCGGGTACTACCCTATTATTAATCATGCAAGGATGAAAAATAATAATGTAAACACATAACTTCATGAACGATTCAATATCATGACATAACAATAATTTTCCGCCCAATTAATTGGGTTTCCATCTGTTTTACTTATCTAAACACCATTGCCGAAGGCCTAAGCATGCAATCTCCCATTAATATATGTCATGCTCATTTTTTCTAACCTAGGTCAAAACTACTCAGTTAAATCTAGCTTACCTTGATGCCAAGTAGCTGCTACAGAGGCATGAACACAAGCTTTTGACTCTGTGAAGGTGAATTCTTGCATGAAATCAGCGGAAAAACCATAGGTTTTACCCTATTAATGCAAAATCCCTCCTTTTAATTACTCCAAGTCCATAAGGTAACCTAGGAGGGTTTTTAGAGGAAACCTCACCCTTTTTACAACTGAATAGGAGAAATGAGAAATGAAAAATTATTCTGAGATTTTTGGTCCCATCATCCCACTATAGATGCCTACCAGCCGCTATGGTGACACTGCTATAGCAGGATGACATCATCCCAACCTTAAATTTTAAATTTTGAATTTTTTTGTTGTGTCACCCCAAACTAATTCGAGATCATATTTTCAAAAGTTCCTATAACATATACCCATAATAAGGTGTCTTTTAAATGATGGAACATACAATTACAACAGATACTAATTTACCCTTTGTTCATCCCCGAATGATCATAATTATGGAAATAATGGTACGAGCCTAAATTGAACCTTAACGCCCTTACCACGATAATGTATTATCAAACTTATACGAACCACAAATTTTTTGTTTTCCTTGAGTACTAAAAACTCAAGCCAAAATTTATCACTACACTGCTCCGTCAAGGAATCTTCCTTCCTTCATGTTGCACGAGAATAATTAGCGATATCCTTTTTTAAGAGCCCAAGTAATTCCGGACCTCCTCAATTGAAAAAAATTATTTCAAACATAATGGATGAAATTTTTTCTGTGGCTATGAGGGACTGGATCCCGCTATAGTGGCATCGCTATAGAGGGAGAAGGCCACTATAGTGGAAGCCAATAGTTTAAAGGGGTGATAAATGGTTTTCTTGCCCATTTCTCCCTCCTTCACTTGAAAAAACTCCCTCCCCCCTATTACTTTGCTCCCATTGTTGAAAACAAGGTAATTATTGATAAACTTCATTCCTTTACTACATTACATAAAATTTAACTTGTTTTATGCTTAAAACTGTCAAATAGAATAGATTGTGGGCTTGTTTTGAAATTTATAAATTGGGGTTGATTTAAGAAAAACTTTAAAGCATGAGCTTCCCTTAAATTTACAATGCCTCTATAGCATTCTTGGCGTAAGAATTACTGAGTTCATTGACCAATTGAGCTCAAAAAGCTAGGGAATGTGAAGGGTTATTCTTGGTTTGGTTTTGGTGATTTAGGCATATTTTAGGAGTAATTATGCCCAAATTATTGCATAAACTAGTGTTAGGGTACTTTAGAAACACCGATCTGAAGTCAAAACTCGAAACATGAGATTTTTCATCAAGAGTTATTGGGAACAATGAAGGCCGCTATAACAGCCTTGTCCCGCTATAGCGACCTTGCTATAATGTAAAAATTCCATCTATAGCAATATCTCCATAGCGGGATACAACCTACTATAGCGGGAGGCTGCAGGCAGTTGCTTCCTAGACAGGCCAAGACATCAGCCTTTTTTTGGAATTCGATTTTTTAACACTTTATGAGTTCTAACTTGATTCCTTTTCAATGATTTTGTAGATCAAACACCCAATGGATGTAAACCAAGAGAATGCTCCAGCCTATGAGAGATTCCACATGATAATTGTTGGGAGTGATATCTGGAGTATAAAGGGATATGGTTATCGAGAGAGACTTTTCTATGCGAATGGTGGCAGACAAGGCGCCTGTATTTTACAACTTTCTCTAAGAGTTTGGCTAGGGCCAACTGGTTTTGGCTTGTTGGGCGACTTCACACTCACACGCAAATGTACGTGGTCGTCCAAGTAATACAGACTGGTTAGTGCAGATATCATACCCAAGGGACTTATTACTTAACAAATGTTCCACTTTATTCGTATACAGCTAAAATAAATAAGTATAAAAGTAACTAGAATATGAGTTTGTAGTAATTGAATAATTAAAGTAAAATGACAGAATAAAATGCAGGTAAATAATGAATGTGTTGATTCCAATTTTAGAGAGAATTCCAGGGTTACCGCTTTATACGCACTCCTAAGTAGTAGTCACTTGAATCGACTTATCCGTTCACCTAGTTGCTGATTCTGGGGTTAATATTACAACTATGGTCTCTCGAGCCTCTAGTTGCCTATTCAAAATGGCATCACAACTACATCATTGAGCGGGGATGTGACATCTTATTTTAAAAGCATTTATATTTCTTCCTGTATGAACCAAGCTAGGCGTTCTAGGTATATCTCTATCCTAGTCGCTACACTGCCCTTTACGTTATATAAGAGAGGTCTTGGTCCTTATATTCCTCGATCTACCTTGTTGATCCTTCTCTCGAGTTCACAACGAGGTTATATATTTATCTTAATGGTGGCCAGGCATCAAAATACTAAACACGAGAATATAAGAACAACTAATAATGGCAAACGAATAATCAATCCAAATTCATACTAAATATTCATGCGTTTGTAGCCATAACCCCAAAACAAGGCTTCTTAGCCATTCATACTACTCAAAAACAAAGATAATATTGTTTTCATCCAACTTTATGACTAAGAAATGGAAGAAGAAAAGAAACCTAATGGTGAAATCTATTCTCTGCCTTCTGCTTTCAAAAATATGATGGAACCCTTCAAAAAATGCACAAGGTTCTATTTATAGGGTTTGGGAAATAACCGCTTTTCCTTCTTGAAATCGTAGTAAAGACAAGCTGAAATTTTGGTCGGGATACTGCCTGGCGCGGTGTGCCTGAGACGCGCCAAGACTGACTCTCAGCAGTTTCACCTCTAGAGAGGCGTGCCTACAGTGTGCCCGGCTGCCCCTCCAGTAGTTTGGGCCTTGGGGCGGTGTGCCTGCAGTGCGCCAGGCTGCCCCTCAATGCTCAAAGCTTATTTTCTTTTCTTTGCGTGCTCCTGAACCTTCCGCACATTGCATCCATGCTTCCTAAATCTGAATCCTCTTCCAATGGTAACTTTTCTGCGTCATTTCACCTACAAGCACCTAATCATGTGTTTTAGTAAAACATATAGAAATTTAACTCAAAACACACAATATGTAGTAAGTAATGCTCTTAAAACATAAGGTAAACATGGGTAAAACACGATAAACTGACATATAAATATGTCCAAGATCACCACCCCACACTTAAACCTTTGTTCGCCCTCGAACAACCCACTATCATCCATCATAAGATTAACCCTAAACACCTAAGGAACTTTTGATTCTCACTTGTGAGCGACCAAACAATTTTAGTCATGCCTCAGTAGTTCATTTAACAAGCAACATTCAAAAATCATTTTTTTTTCTCTAACACCTTTCACATGAAACAACACACCTTCTATAACTGACTCTTTATCAAAATATCGGGCCAACATATCTATGTGTGCATCAACGCAAGGAGTAACACTACCAAATACATGTTATGTGTGCCCTCAAAATTTAGTATTGCCCTTATTTTCAATCACACACTCTCCTTTCCATGGGGGCATTTTGAATCATTTAAGCGCTCACTCTCTCAAAAAAAATGTTTCAAACATATTACAACATGCCATAGGCTTGCCCTTAGTGTATAGTAAATTCAACCAAGAAATCACATTCATGAAATCAAAAGGACTTTCATTTGGTTGTAATGTCGACATCGGGATAGGTAGGATACTTTTAGGCACAAAGTGACTCTTTTCCCTATTGAACATGACACTACATTTTTACTTTTTCTTCACCCTCCTTTGTAAGTTTCCCCTATGCTCGCACCCTTTTGTAATACCTATTTTTCCATCTATTATTTGCCCTTGATATGATGTGTACTTGTTGCTAGCAAAAACTTCATTTGTTGTTCTTTTTTCTTGTCTCTTGTCTTTCTCTATTTTTTTTTCAAAATTCTTTAGGTGCATAACAACAAGCACTTTACAAACTTTAGCCGGGCTCTATATTTTTATTTTACTATACTCACCTTCACTTTCCTCTACCCTTCTACTTTTACTTCACACTTTTTGGAGTTCATAGAGCATTAGGGAGTTTCATTAGGATCAAAATCATAGGGTATCAACAAAGTTGATAGGCTCATAATGCGGCTTAACAAAAAATAGGCTTCAAGGCTCAAAGGGGCTTCACTAGTGGTAATGTCAAGGTGGCACAAACAATAATCCAAGAAACAAACAAAAGGGGTTTTTCAAGCAAATTCCTTAATCATGTTACATAAAATTCATGCTCGTACAAATTTACACACACACGGGGCAAGTTCTAGATGGTATTATATGCAAGAAACCAATCAAAAATTCACACACACATGGCACCATGATACATGTAGAGGACTGTTACAATTGTGTGCTCCTACAAAAACATATTGAGTGCACTTACACAATTAAGCCCATTTTCTTCATTCTTTTGAGTCTAGTTAAAGAGCCTATGTGTCTCTTGTGAAGTTCACTCTCACTTGCTTGGATTCGCATGAACTACCCATGACGTCTAGCTAAGGCTCCAAGTGGGATTTCTACGTTCCAAAGGAAAGGCTTCTAATCCTACTTCCTATGATTAATTTTCCCTTAAGACGGTCGTCATCTATGTATCATCGGGACAAGTCATTACTACTATGACGAATCCTAAAAAGATCTATCCTAAAAAAATCTACCCGGTTCAAAGGGACTATCATTGGGAAAAGAATCAAAAACAAAAGCCGAGGAACCCAACCTAAAAAAAACATCAACAGAATTAAACTTAACTACCATCTCAAAACTAGTCACACAACAACGCTCAACACACTAAGGATATAGCAATGAAAAACATAGGAAGTACTTCTCCACCCTACACTTATGCATAGCACTGTCCCCAATGCTACAGATAAATACAAAGGTAAAGAGTGAGAGAAGGGACTCCCTGGGCCTCTGAGCGTCATCATCATCATCATTAAGAATGAATTCCTGATCCTACTCAGCTGTCTCCTCATCTACCGCCATCAGTGTGGTACCAGCATCATCATCCTCATCGTCCTCATCATCTTGATTGTTATATATCATCGACTCGTCATTATCCAAGGGCTTCTAAAATGCTGGGCCCATCTTGCACATATACATTGCACTCTTAGTCAATAGGTTACGATCGCTCAATGCTGCCATCTCTTCCCCAGTCATAGGCTGACCACCGATTCTCAATGGTAGATCTTCCATACCATACATTTTCCCCATCTAACTCTCATCTCGAGCTTGTCGATTAGCATTGGAAAGTATTGGACCTTGTACAACATCTTGGGGCTTTGTTTTCATCACATCAACCAGTTGGCTCACAAGGTACGGGACCTGCAGTGGAACCAAATCATGAATTTCTTCCTTAATTTCCAATTTCCTAAGGAAATGGGCCACCAATCCCATATAGCAGTAGCGCCACCTTTTGTTCTCGCAAAATTTCACCATGTTGTGCCTCAGTACCGATGCTACATTTATTGGCATCCCTTTCATGAGCATGTACACTAGCACCACCATATCTTTGGTCAAATCAGTTGTGTGCGTGCATGGGAGAAGAGTGCTACACATAATTATTAATCATACTCTTGCCTCTTGGCTGAAATATGCATAGTGCAGGGTGGAATGTCTCTTCATATCTTTCGTTCTTTCCCAATGAGTTGTGGAGTCTACCCCACAAAATTTATGGCGTATGTCTCTATATGGCGGCTCCTCTTTCATTTCCAAGGACGGCACTGCATCAACATGAGGTGTTCCCAAGAACTCATTTAGCACCCGCGTGGTAAACCAGACGACTTTCTCTCGAATTCCCACTTTTTGGCTTTGTCCTTCCTTTGTCTGCCAGTTTGCATAGAATTCCCTCACCATAGTGAGGTTGCACTCTCCTTGATCCTGGAAGAGGTACTTAATTCCCAATCTGTAAACCATCTCATGGATTCGGGGGAATTTTGCTTGCAACCGTGCCTCATTAACATGCTCATCTCTGTGATGTTTCGCTTTCTTTTGGGTTTCAAACCAGTCAATCCCCCGCACAATTACTGCTCTCTTTCTTAACTTTTAAGGGGGTTCCTATGGATTTAAAGGGGCTGCCATTCCGGATAATTCCCCTTTGTGGGATCGTTTGCTCCCCGTCCCTTCGGTAACCTATTTCTTTCCTCTTGGAGGAATTGTACCTACAACATACACATTACACAAATCAACCTAGTACAATTAGAGCTAGCTAAATTAGTGTTTTTCATAGGATCATGACAACCCCACACTTATATCGCTAGCAATGGTGTCTATAGGTTGCTAACATGAGGTACTCTGACTTCCCTCTTTCAACACAAGGTTAGTTCCATCAACTTAAGACACCAAATCCACCAAATAATTTACATAAGTAAATTCCAAACAATTCTCAAAGATTCTCTACCCTTTTTCAAGATTAAACACTATTCAAAGTCATCACTTCATTCCATGTACTACACATTCATCATCATTTTTCTTGAAGTTTTTATGGTGACCCATCTCTTTCTACTACTTATTTTTCTTCCATGAACCAAGAACCAACACAAAACAAGAAACAAAATTCAAAATCCACCAACATTAGTGTACTACGAAAAATAGTCTTCTTTTGTGGGTGTACTTCAAGCTTTCATCAATGGTGGAAAAATGGTTAATTCCTACAACAAGATAAACAAGGTTTACACCTATCACTCTTGACCATGAAAAGCATAAATAAGAAGTAGAGAGTGTTAGAGAGTGAGGGAAGATCTTACCTTGAGAAAGTGTGGACTTTGTTTAAGCTTCGGAGGGCAACAATGGAGGGAAGAGAGAGAATTTTTAGGAGAGAGGGAATGGGAGGGCGGCGCTCCTTTGAGAAGATGAAGAGAAAAATTAGGCTCTAGGGGTTCTTTTAAAGAATATTTAGTCAATTTGAGGTATTGGGTCGGTTGACCTTTGACCCTTGACCGAGTGGACTGCCTAAACGGCATGGGGCACCGCGCCCAAAACACGCCAGCTAAGGTTCTCGAACGTTTGGGTTGTGGTGCTATGCGCCTGCAGTGTGCCCGCCTGGAAATGAATTGGGGCACCGTGCCAGAAAAGCACCCGCCTAGGATTGAGGATGGGGAACATGCTTGTAGTGTGACAGGCTGCCCTTGCAGTTGTTTTGCCCATGGGGTGGTGTGCCAGTAGTGCACCCAGCTATCCCTTCGGTAGTTTGGTCTCTGGGGCAGCGTGCTACGGCTCCACCAGACCCCAGGGACTCAAATTTTTCGTTACTTACCTCTTCCCAGGTCATCCTTGGCTAGCATTTTTCCTTACTCTTCCTACAAAACAACAAACTATTAGAAAAATGGTGGGTTTCCTCCCACTTAGCGCCTTAGTTTTTGTCATGGCACAACTCATATTGTTGTACTTTTGTTATTTTTGTCCTAAACCATTACAATACATTCGTGGGTTGCCTCCCATGCAACGCCTGATTTAATGTCGCGGCACGACGCAACCTCAAAAATCACTCTTCCAATAGGGTGATTGAGGTTTTCTCCCTGTCCACATGCTCAGACCAATAATGCTTCACTCGTTAACTATTTACCAAGAATGTACTCATTTCATTTCCCTTCCAGAGTTCTACTGCACCATGCGGGTCATTCTCACTACCTCAAAAGGTCCAGCCCACTTAGACTTATGCTTCTAGAGGAAAAGTTTCATCCTTGAGTTGAATAGGAGGACCCTCTGGATAGGTTCAAAAGAGCGCGGGAGGATGTGCTTGTCATGCCACCTCTTTGTCTTCTCCTTGTAAAGATTGGCATTCTCATACGCTTGCAACCTAAACTTATCAAGTTCGTTAAGCTATATTTGCCTCTTCTGTCTAGCGAGTTCTTCATCCAGATTCAACTTCTTTATTGCCTAATAGACTTGTTGTTCTCACTCGACTGGCAGATGACAAGCCTTACCATATACAGGCTGATACGGAGAAGCTCCAATGGGCGTTTTGTAGGCAGTTCGGTATGCCCATAGTGCATCATCAAGCTTCTCAGCCTAATCCTTTCTCTGTGCATTCACAGTCTTCTCTAGAATCTGCTTCACTTCCTGATCCGATACCTCAACCTGCCCGCTTGTTTGGCGATGATATGCAGTAGATACCTTGTGACTCACACCATACTTAGACAATAATTTGCTAAACCAATTATTGATGAAGTGAGTTCCAGCATCACTAATTATCGTTCGTGGAGTACCGAATCTGGTGAATATGTTCTTTTTGACAAACGTCAGTACCACCTTGGCGTCATTGGTTGGAAGGGCTACCACTTCTACCCACTTAGACACATAATCCACCGTAACAAGTATATACTTATTGCGAAAAGAGAGTGGGAATGGTCCCATGAAGTCGATTCCCCATACATCAAAAATCTCCACCTCAAGGATATTCTGCAAGGGCATCTCATGCCTTCTCGTTATAGCTCCAGTCCTCTGGCATTGATCACAACCCTTGACGAAAGATGCCGCATCTTTGAATATCGTAGGCCAATAAAGCACGACTATAACACATTATGTGCGGTGAGCTCCCCTCCATGATGTCCCTTATAAGGAGAAGAAGGACAACTCTCTATGATTTCCCTCACATGACTCTCTGGAATGCATCTTCTAATTATTTGATCCGGACCTTTCTTGAACAAATAAGGCTCATCCCACAAATAGAATCGAGAGTCGTGATATAGCTTCTTCTTCTGTTGTGTAGTGGCTTCTGGGAGGTACACCCCACTCACCACTAGATTGAAAAGATCAACATACCATGGGAGCTCAGTAATACTCAGGGCTAAGAGTTGTTCATCTGGAAACTCCTCCCTGATATGACCTTTATTGGGTACATGAGACCAATCCTCAAGCCTAGACAAATGATCTGCTACTTGGTTCTATATGTCCTTTCGGTCCCTTATCTCCAAATCAAACTCCTGCAACAGCAAAATCCATTGAATAAGTCTTGGCTTCACATCCTTCTTGCTGAATAAGTACCAGATAGCAGCATGATCCGTGTAAACAATCACTTTCGTTCCCATAAGATAGGAGCGAAACTTGTCAAAAGCAAAGACTAGCGCCAACATTTTTTTATCAGTGATTGTGTAGTTCTTCTGAGCTGAATCAAGTGTCTTACTCGCATAATATATCGAATAAAATACCTTGTCAACTCTCTAACCCAACATAGCTCTAACTGCAACATCACTAGCACCATACATAAGCTCGACGAGCAGCTCCCAATTTTGAGCAATCAATATAGGAGCTTTAATCAAGCGCTTCTTCAAATTTTCAAATGCCTTCACACAATCATCACTGAATTCATACTTCACCTATTTCTTAAGAAGCTTGCACATTGGCCTAGATATCTTGGAGATGTCTTTAATAAAGTGTCTATAGAAGCCTGCATGTCCAAGAAAACTACGAACACCTATCACGGAGACTAGAGGTAGTAGTTTCTCTATAACCTCTATCTTTGTACGATCTACTTCAAGCCCTATCTTTGACACTTTATGGCCAAGGACAATGCCTTCTGCGACCAAAAAGTGACACTTCTCCCAGTTATGTACCAGATTCATCTCTTCACACCTCGCCAATACCCTATCTAGACTCCGCAGACAAGTATCAACTGACTTCCCAAACACTGAGAAGTCATCCATGCATATCTCAACAATCTCTTCCACCATGTCAGAAAAAATAGCCATCATGCACCTCTGGAATGTAGCCGGTGCATTACAAAGTCCAAAAGGCATACGCTTGAAAGAATATGTACGATAAGGACAAGTAAACATCATCTTTTCTTGATCTTCTGGTGCTATGGCTATTTGATTGTATCAAAAATATCCATCTAGAAAGTGAAAGTACTCCTGGCCAGCTAACCGATCCAACATCTGATCAATGAATGGGATGGGATAGTGATCTTTCTTGGTGGCTTCATTTAATTTCTGGTAGTCCATGCAAATCCTCCACCCAGTGACTGTACGTGTTTAAATCAACTCATCCTTCTCATTTTTTATCATAGTCATACCCCCTTTCTTAGGGACACATTGCACAAGGCTGACCCACTTGCTATCTGAGATGGGAAAAACAATACATGCGTCTAGCCACTTAATCACCTCCTTTCTCACTACATCCTTCATAGGCGGGTTCAATCTTATCTGATGCTGTGCCATGGGCTTCTACCCCTCCTCCATATATATCTTGTGCATGCAGAATGATGGATTGATCCCATGAATATCAGACATCTGCCACCCAATTTGTCTCTTCCTCTTTTGTAACACTGCTAGGGCCTCTTTTACATGTGCTTCATTCAACCTGGCTGCTAGGATTACTGGAAGCGTATCATCATCACCCAAATAAGCATACTTCAGATGAAGAGGGAGTGGGTTCATCATTAGCTTCGGGGCTTCTTTGATAGATGGCTTGGAAGGGGGTCCCAACGGTCTATTGAGAGGCTCAAACTCAATAGCGCTCGACAATGCACAAGTTGCCTCCAAGCATTGGATCATTTCATGTGCCGCTTTATCTCTATACAAAGTTGTCCCTGTGAGTGCCCTCTCTAATGGATATGTGGAGGTGATGAGGGGTATCCTCTACTCTATGTCCATCACAGTAATAGCTGACAAGTCTTCATATAACGCAGGCAACTTCATTGCCTTGTACACATTGAAGACTTACACCTTGTCATGTGCTCTAATGGTGAGATGCCCTGCTGCCACATCTATCAATGCTCTACCTGTGGCCAATAGAAGATGTCCCAAAATAAATGGAACTTCTGGGTCTGGTTCAAAATCCAAGATCACAATCCACCGGAAAGATCAAAGAACCAATCTGCACCAATACATCCTCTATAATGCCCTTAGGTCTAGAAAAAGATATGTATGCCAGCTACTGAACAATTGTAGTGGGGCGAGGACTACCCAACCCTATCTTTTTGAAGACTAAAGATGGAATTAGGTTTATACTTGCCCCAAGATTGCATAGTGCTCGAGCTATAACCTTCTGGCCAATGGTGATCTTAATGGTTAAACTTCACGGATCCTTCAATTTTGTTTGCAACCTATTCTGAATCTGTAATGTGCATACTTCTGTAAGTGCGACTGTGGCATATTTGGTCAGCCTATTCTTGTTTGCCACGATGTCTTTGATATATTTCGCATACTTCAAAACTACCTGAAGAACATCTATGAGGGGGAGATTAAGGTGTACCTGCCTCAAGAGGTCAAGAAATTTCTTGAAACTAGCCTCCTCTCTCTTCTTGATCAACTTCTGTGGGAACGGTGGATGAGGCTTCACAATAACTACATCTTCTTTCACCTCTGTCTCTGCCCTAGCTTTAGCCTTTCTGGTTGCACCCTCAACTACCTTGGGATCCACTTGCTTTGGTGCCAACTCTTTTAGCTCCAACCCACTTCTAGTAGTGAATGCATTCACCTGCTTCAGATTTGGGTCAGTATCACCCGGAAGACTACCCTGTGGTCTAGTATTCTGTGCTCCAGCTAGTTGCCCTACTTGCTTTTTTAAATTCTGTATGGCAGTTTTTTGATCTTTCATATCTGCTTCATACTTGCTTGGCTCTCCATGATCGACTTCAGTATGTCCTTTATTTTGCTAGCCACGGTCGCAGGCTTGTTCTTTCCAGCAAAATGTTGATTCTACCCTTGTGGCCTGAATTGATTCTGGCGTTGGTTGTTCCCATATTACAAATTATTCCGCAAGTTTGCATTATATGCTTTGCCATAATTCTGATTTCCACCTCTCTGAGCATAACCAACAAAGTTCACAGAATCTGGATTTGCTGCAAAATCTTTCGATAGATGGACTCCCTCACAAGTATCACAAAACTGAAGAGTTGCCAGCTGTACTGCATTCACTTGTGCCTGACTATTCCCAAGAGGTAATTTGTTGAGAACCATAGCTATGTTGCTCATATGATTAGCCATAGACTCCACCTTGGTAAATAAAGCCATGTTGGAATCTACCTCAAGCAATTCTGAAACTTTCTTAGGCGCGGCTCTGCTAGCATCAATTTTCCATTCCAAATTACTCTGTGCCATCCTCTGCAAAAGAGTATAAAACTGATCATATGTCTTCTCTAGTGCTTGCCCATCTGCTACACAGTCTAGTAGAATCTTTGAATGAGGCTCAAGCCCTTTAATGAATGTGTGCACCAACACCTCATTGGTCTGTTGATGATGAGGGCATGCCACAAGGAGGGCCTTGAATCTCTCCAAAGCCGTGTAGATATTTTCTCCATCTTTCTGCCTGAAACTAAAAATCTCGCTCCTCAGCTTGGCTGTCTTCCCAGATGGAAAGAAATGCGTCAAGAATTTCCAGGCCAAATCATCCCATGAGGTGATGGAGTTCGGTGGTTCCTCTTTCAACCATCTCTTTGCTTCCCCAAGTAGAGAGAACGGAAATAATGTCAGCCTCACGTAGTCCTCGTCGACCCCAGTTGGTATGAACGTATCACTGATTTCCAAAAAATTCTGGATATGCTGCTGCTGGTCCTCGTGTGATAAGCCTGTGAACTGACCATTGGTGTGCAAGAGGTTCATCATAATCTGTTTGAGCTTAAAATGACTGCCCGGTATGTGTTTTCGAATGCTGTTGGTGTCATTAGTCACGAGTGGGATTCCCACATCATGCACTGGCCTTGGTGCTGCCATTTAAACGAGAACAACTTCTGGTTGTTCAACTAATCGGATTGTCTCCTCAGCCACCTCCTGAAACATGATAGGATAAAGTGTTGCTGCCCTTCTCCTTTGATGGAATAATCGTTCAGGTTCAGGGTGTGGCTTTACTAAGTCTTTCTTCCTTTCCAACTTGTTGACAGTTCAAAGTTTGTACCTGCAGATTTTACCAAACGCTAAGATGAAGTTGTCAATACTTGAATAGTAAATCCGTATTAGAAAATTTAGAAATTTTCTAATTTCTAAGTCCCCGGTAATGGTGCCAAAAACTTTTTGGGTGACTTTCCACTCACACGCAAGTGTACGTGGTCATCCAAGTAATACAAACTGGTTAGTCCAGATATCATAACCAAGGGACTTATGACTTAGCAAATGTTCCACCTTATTCGTATACAACTAAAATAAACAAGTATAAAAGTAACAAGAATATGAGTTTGTAGTAATTGAATAATTAAAGTAAAATGACAGAATAAAATGCAAGTAAATAATGATTGTGTTGATTCCAATTTTAGAGAGAATTCTAGGGTTACAGCTTTATTACGCACTCCTAAGTTGTAGTCACTTGAATCGACTTGTTCGTTCACCTAGTTGTTGATTCTGGGGTTAATATTACAACTATGGTCTCTCGAGCCTCTAGTTGCCTATTCAAAATAGCAGCACAACTACATCGTTGAACAAGGATGTGACATCTTATTTTAAAAGAATTTATATTTCTTCCCGTATGAACAAAGCAAGGCGTTCTAGGTATATCTCTATCCTAGTCACTAACCTGCCCTTTACATTAAGAATGATATAAAAATCAGTCATCTCCAACTCTACTAGATCTGCTGAAGTTACTCTATGAAGGACCGAGATAGGGCAATTTTGGTAGATTCTTTTGGCTAAGATTGACTCACCAACAAGAATAGAAACACAAAAGGGTTCTAAAAGAAATTCAGGACATACTTTGAACTTACATGCTACATACGGGGTCATAAAAGATAAGGAAGCACCGGGGTCCAACAAAGCATACACATCAAAAGAGAAGACTTTCAACATACTAGTAACAACATCTGGGGAACCCTCCTGATCCTGATGAGAGGACATCGCATAAAGACGGTTCTGGCGCTGACCACCATAACTAGAAGCTTTGCCCTGCTGGGCTGGTCGACCTCCTGGGGCTACTGGAGAAGACTGAGCCCTACTAACTCCCTTCCCCTTCTTAGCTAAAGGGAAATCTCTGATATGATGTCCAGCCTGACCACATTCGAAGCAACCACCTGAACCGGCCAAACACTCACCAGGATGACTCTTCCACTACGTACCACAAGATGGGTAGGAAGATCCCTTAGAAACACTACCCTGGGACTGGGAATAAGAACCAGATCCTCTACCACCCTGATCATGACGAGGCCTCTGGGCCTGGTTAGAAGCACTAGAAGAAGAATGAACGGATCCTGATGACTTCTTCTGGAAAGAAGAGCGATGTCCACCTCCGGACCTATGATGACCAAAACATGATCCCTCAGATCTAGCTCTCTTAATCTCCCTTGCCATCTCCCTTAAATTTTCACCCTCAATTTGTTGGGCATCAGTCATAAGTCAGGAAATGTTCATATCACTCAACAACAAGGCAGACCTACACTCTTTCTTCACCACATCAGAAACCCCATATATAAACTTGCTAATTTGATCTTGCGGTTCCGCTACCATGCAGGGAGCATATCTAGACAACTGAGTAAACTTCATACTATACTCTTGAACCGATATCAACCCCTATCTCAAGTTCACAAATTCCTCTACCTTTTCTTTCCTCAGCTCTCGGGGAAAGAACCTATCAAGTAAGGACATCTAAAAATACTCCCAAGTCGTGGGGACCGCGTCCCTCACCCTAGTCTCCTTCCATTGTGTGAACCAAATATGAGCTACATCCTTGAGTTGATAGGATGCAATCTCAACACAATTAACCTCAACCACTTGCATAACTTTGAAGATCTTCTTCACTTCATCAATAAAGTTGAGCGGGTCCTCACTCACTTTTGAACCCCAAAACTCATGCGGGTGTATATGGATAAAGTCAAGAACTCGGGCCGCTACCCAACCTTGAGGATGAACGAGGGCAGGAGCCTGATGATTAGCCTGAGTGGACAAGGTTTGGGCTAGCAAATGAATGGCATTCCTGAACTCCTCATTCCTGACATCAGGGACCAGAACGGGAGGAACAACATTCTGAGCGGCTCGGGGAGGCATAGAATATCGATGAGGCATAATCTGAAATGTACAAAATAAGGATTAGAGGAACATTAGAGTTAAGATCTATTGTAGGAGGTGATCATGAAAGAAGTGAAGTTTTCCAAGACACCTCATAGCTTCCCTCTCATATGCATGGCGTGCTTCACACACATGAAAGAGACTCTACTCGATGCGGCTTTTAGACATCCTAGGACTCTTGAACCTGAGGCTTTGATACCAAGTTTGGCACGCCCCGATGTTACCCCCTAGATGTAACATGGGACTTGGGTCCATAAGTGCCCCAAGCTAACCCTTGGTTATAGAATTCTCAAGCATAAGAAAAGATAAGCGGAAGCATAATAGATAAAGTCAGAATAGCATAAATGGTTAATCAAGCCAAATAGGCATACAAGATCCAAAAAGACTCAAATACTGTCGATGTATCAAAAGCCTCTACTCATAACATAAAGAGTTGCTAGGACAAGACTCTAGCTAACTCAAAGTACGGAAATAAGAGCTGACACACGTTAAGAACATAACTAGACCCCTACCTAAGAGGACTCACCAACAACTGACAGATAGAGTGGCCTGGAAGCTCTAGCCACGTGCCTGGGAATGGACTCCTGAATCTGCTTCATCAAAGGATGCAACTCAAGATATGCGTCAGTACTATAGGATGTACTGAGTATGCAAGATATGCATAAATAATATAAAAGCCTGCTTAAAACATAATTGAAAACCGAATTCATGCATAATTGAGGAAGTCATAAGTAAATATCATGGTTTGAGTAGTAAGCATGAGTTCGTAGTAAAAACTTCAAATTAAGATATCATAAAGCTTAGAAAACTTAAAATCATTCATACAGGAGTTTCTTATAACCGACAATAGACCATGTGAGCAACATGGAATCTAACTATATAACCCTAGTTAGCAAAGCTGACTTGAACCGTGCCAAGGAGCGAGTTACCACACCCAACTATATAACCCTAGTTGGCAAAGCTACCCTAATGCCAGCTAAGACACAGGACACCATTATAAAGATGTGGATCCACTTTCATAAGCCCATAGGGCACTTCATTTCATAACCTACACTGGCAACGTAATTTTGGACTTGGGTAGTTGAACCCTCGTCGCTCGGTTCTAAATACTACTCCCAAAACATGTACATATAGCTCATAAATTCATAGTGGCACAATCTCATGCCAAAATCTTATTGAAAAGCATGAAAACACATCGGTTATTATGAAATTCTCATATCATAGGTTCTTGAAGCTTAGCATAGACATAAGTCAAAACATACTTTTCCTTCTTAAATTCATGCTTAAAGAATTACGCATGAGATTTCATAAATACATAATGACATGTTTATCGAAACATGTATACCTTCACTTGGAAACAACCAATTCAATGAAATCATACTAGAAATCAACTTTAATGCATGGGCTTTTGAAACCAAATAAGGAATCTAAATCAAATAATAAATAAACCATAAGGAACCATGAATCAATGCTCAGAAACTGATTTTATAAGTTTTTTCCCAATTTAGATCAAAACCATAATTTCACAAGTTCATAATTCAAAATAAGAATTGGTGGTTTTGGGCACAAGGGTGAAAGGAACACATTGTTGATTACCCACATACCTTGATTGAAGATAACCCACTTGAATTGGAAAGACTTAGGAGGCTTGAACTTAGAGCTTGAGACTTGAAGCTTGGAGAAGAATTTCCCTTTTTGGGAGGGGAATGAAGTAATGAGAAGGAACTTAGGCTAATGAGGGTGAAAACCCTTCTTAAATTAGTCAAAACAACATCATTTAGGAGTTAAAAGAGTGGCTAATAACTAAAATACCCCTGGGACATAATTTAGAAAAATATGGGAAATGGTCGATTACAGGGATCACGAGTCAGTTCTACGGGTCGTCGTTTGAATCACGACCAGTGGTTCCAACTCGTGGTTTCTGACAGAAAAGTCAGGCTACTGAAGGAAGTTCACGAGTCAACAGGATAGACCCGTTATTTGAATGACGGATCATCATTTGGACTCGTGGTTCCTGGGGACCTTAGTTGACCCCTGGTCAAACCACGAGTCAAGACTACGGTTCGTCGTTTGGATGATGAGTCATAGAGTTGAGTCATCATATCAGAGTGACTTGCCAACCCTATGATCTGAGTTCCACGAGTGGACAGGACAGACCCATGGTTTAAACCAAAGTCTGTAGAACCAACTCGTGGTTCTAGACCAGAAGCTGAATCAACCAAAGGGAATCACGGTTCCATTCTACGACTCGTGGTTTGAACCATGGTCCGTGGTTTGGAACCTATCCTTCCTGAAACATGAAATTTTTATGAGATTTTAACTTAGATAGCTGGTTTAATTTTCGGGGTGTTACAAACATTTACAATGTGAATAACCCTTGGGCATAAGTGGTGGCCTACATTATACAAGGTATTTAGCTAAATGTAGGGGCACAAATCATGATAGAGTGGAAGGACTTTTACCAGGGAAGAAAGAAGGGACCCTACCTTCCCGTTCTGGTGTCTGTGCTGGGCAGGAGTATTGGTGTTCCCAAGAAGGAGACTGACACTGAGGTAGATATGGACATCGCTTTTCACCCCCTTCAGGTTAAGGTGGTTTATCCAAGGGGGAGAAGAAGAGAAATGTTGTTGAGGAAGAGAGCTATCGAGCTGCAGAGGAGGCCGATAATAACGATGATAATGCTCCCCATCTCGCCATGTCCCAGCCTAGATATGTAGCAGCTTCCTAGAGGCAGACCTTGCTGCAGTTAAGAGATATATGAAGCACGCCCCTTCTGTTTCCACAACCCCACGACCCTGTGCCTAGTACTATGCTACACTCTGCATAGATCTTGATGATGAGAAGAAGAG